>SJYT01066637.1:165521-205308 GCA_006410635.1 Cephalophus harveyi
CATTGACTAGCTAGTTAATACGTTGATATTCACATACATTTGTGTCATATATTTATTAATATATTAAGAAATGCCAATGTCTTTGAAATGGATATTCCTTATTTCTTAGCCAAAATTAAAAAAAAAAAAAAAGATGGATATATTGTACAGATACAATCTTGGTGATAAATTAAAAATATAACTTACAATCATCCCAGGAAATATTATTCTTTCTTCATGGTGAAAAATCATATATCAAAAGAGAAAGCCAATGAGCAATGGAATATATTATGACAGTGCAAACCAAAATTTTTCCAAAGTGCAATATTTTTCCATGCTTTTACCCCATCCACCTATGTCCTTTGTAGTGAATATATTCTATGACAATATCAATGTTCCTTTTGTTGTTCTCTAAATTGTACTCAGACATGTGCCTTTGTGCCTTTTCTCTCAAACCCACAGTTGCTTAAAAACAATGGTGTATTGTAACTGTAGTTAAATTACCTTGGCAACAGTTTTACCCATCTTGAACAATTTGGTATCAATTAATGAAGTCAGTGATTGCTTTCAGTAAGAAGCTGTGCTTTTAGGGATTGAAAACATGGTGCACACATCCCCAGCCTTTATTTTTCTTTATAGTAACTAAGATGTTACTTTCTGATCATTAAATTCAAATTCTAACCCCAATGAAGTTTCAGAATCTGAGTATGTCAAACCGTGCCACCTGGTCTGTAACAGGAAGAGCCGACACCTTACCTCACTTTCAGATTGCCCTGTTGGAGCTGTCCATCATACACTGACAGAATATCGAAGTCCTCTTCCAGAGCAAAGGTGTGGAAGGACAGCTGTATCCGATTGCGTTCCCCTGTGATGATGATCCAGGTGCAGTTGGCGTAGTTGGGGTAGCCATGGGGGAACCCCGGGCTCTCAATGGTGCCATTGGGACCCTGAACTAAGCCCCCACAGTTCTGACCTGGAAAAGAACACACACCAGAAAGCATATGAGCTTGGCCTGTCTTTAAGTTATTCTTTGTAAAATTTTCCAGCCATTATGGCCATTTTTTTTTTTTTTTTTGGTCACACTGTCTGGTTTGGAGGATCTCAGTTCCCCAATGAGGGATTGAACCTGGGCCATGGCAGTGAAGTCCAGAATCCTAAACACTAGACCATCAGGGAACTCTCTCTGGTCTGTCTTTATAATGATTTATTGTGTGATCCTTCATGCACAAACGCTGAGTGATAAATTGCAGCAGTATTCTCCAGTGTTAAAAAATAGAGAATATGTGTGTGCTTGGTCATGCCCAACTCTTTGCAACCCCATGGACTGTGACCCACTAGGCCCGTCTACCCATGGAAATTTCCCAGGCAAGAATACTAGAGTGGGATAACAACAGAGAATCAGATAGCAGAGGAGTAGTTGGGCAGAGAACATCTATCACTACGGATACATCAGGAATATACCTTCAGACACAGAAGTGCAGACAGAACACCAGCTGAGAGTGGACAGGAGTACCTGATCAGTGGAAAAGAATATATAGAACCATGCAAAACTTGGAAGGATGAAGGAACTAGAGGGGAAAACAGGAGTGTTAATAGGACTGGACCTGCTCTCTGCGGGTGAGGGAACTGAAGCAGGGGTCCCATCCCCACGTGGGGGCAATTGTCTGAGTCAGAGGGGAAACATTTAAGGCTGAGAGTGAAACAGCTGATCTGTGGCAGCCTAAATGGAATGAAAACCAGATAGTCCTTGCCTCAGCCATAAATACCCCAGACAGGGAGGAGGGTCCCCTGGAAGGCACAGTGACTGGGGGCTGGCGTTCAGGGATTGTGGAGCAATCCCAGGGTGAGGGCTGGTGTTGACTGTGGAAGGACAGATCAAGGGGATGTGAGGGAGGAGACTGGTGCAAAATGCCTGTGGAGGAAAGCCAGGGAGCCACGGCAACAAGGGGATATTGCTGAGTCATGCATAGGGGGTGGAGCCATCACCATAGCCTCCCTCTCCCCACACTCCAGCATTGGCAGTTGAACAATAAAGAGGCTGGCCTGTCAAAAGCCTGATGCACTGAACTACATGGTAGGATCCCACCCAGGGTGCCCCATTATGTGCCTGATACACCGATCTACAGAGTAGGGCCCTAGCCAGGGGGCCTCCCTCTATGTGCCTGACAAGCAGAGCAACAGAGAAAGACCCCAGGCAAGGGAGCCCTCTAAGTGCCTGAATGGGCAGAGTTATGGAAAAGACTGGACAAACAGGCTTTCTGATCTCCAGCTATAAGAGGCTGGAAAAAGAGACTCTGAGAGGGCCATAACTCCTGCAGTGGAGGCAGTCCATGTCTCTGCACACTTGGTGCCACCAGGGTCCCCTCAAACTAAGCAGCTGTGCCACCTTCACGCTCAACTCTCTCTGGGGCAGAGCTGCCACTGGCAAAAAAAAAAAAAAGTCTTCTGTCTATGTGCACAGGGTCACTTCAGTAGTGTTCGATTCTTCACAATCTGTAGACTGTGGCTGGCCAGGCTTCTCTGTCAGGGAGTGGGGTTCTCCAGGCAAAAACACTGGAGTGTACCAGCCAATACTGGTTGCCATACCCTTCTAGAGCACTACATTTCCTGCTGCCCTAGCCACCAACTCCCCTGAGTACCTGGTGCTGCCAGAACCCCTGCAACCCAAGCAGCTGCACCACCTCCACACCTGGCCCTCACAGGGGCAAACCCAAGTCCTCCAGGGCAGCCTCAGGAGCAAACCCCAGTGGATGACCCACATGCAGAAGTGGAAATAAAACCACAATTGAAACCCAGGGCCAGTGCGGCTAAGGAAGAAGACCCAAAACCTTCCCACTAGCTGTACAAGTTGCAGATTAAATCCACATGATCAACTAGGCAGACTCTATGTCTATGGAATATATATATAAGGCGATTGAGATCTCCCACAAAACAAAATGCACCAGTTCTGATAGCTGTGGACATTGGAGGCAAGAACACACAGGAGCAGGACCAGATTAGAATCTGAGCTGCCCCCAGGGCAGGTCCACAGATCAGCACAGTGCTGGAGGGCATCCTAGGGGGGTGAGGTGGACTGTGACTCCCAGGGAGGGAAAGGACTCTGACAGCAGTGACTCAAGAAAAACAGTTATCATTCTAATGTTTTGACTTGTTCTGTAGAATCTTCTGGACTTTTTTCTTTCTCTTTTTCCTTTTTTCCCTGCTCTGTGGTAGTTGGTGATTTTATTGGCACTATGAAATCTAATTAAGCTTTTGAGCTTCTTTTTTTTTTTTTTCACAGTCACATTTTTTATTGTTGTTATAAACCTATGTTTCTATGTTGGTTTCTTGCAGTTCTAGAGGTTTCTGTTTTTTTTTTTTTTTTTCCTCTTTTCACTTAAAAAATTTTTTAAGCCTATTATTATTTTTCTACATTTATTCCTTTGTTTTTCCCTTGCTTTTTCCCTTGTAGTTAATCTTTAATGTATATAAATCTTCATCTACCTCCATTTAACTTTGTATATCTATTCTTTCTTTCTTTTCTTTCTTTTCTTTACTCTCAACATATTTGTTAGTTTTATTTTCATTGCTTTATTCCCCAATTAGCACCTTGCTTTAGTTTTGTTTTCCAGTTTGTGCTTTAGTTAGTTTTGTTCTGGCAGGTGTAATTTTTGGTTTCCTTTGTTCACCAGGTCAATCTGTTACACTTTATTTTTGTTGGACTGCTCTGATTTTGCTCATGGGTGTATATGTATATGTGTATATGCCATTATTTTAATTATTATTTGCCTGTTATGTAACTGCCATTTGTCTGGGGTTCATCTTTGGTTTCTCATTTTTGGATATTTGTTTAAATCTCACTTAATGCCATAAGAAATCACTTGTGGAATCTTCGTTCCTGACCAGAGATCAAACCCTGAACCTTTGGAGTGAGAGCACTGACTCCAAGACCCTAGGCTACCAGAGAATTAATCCTAGGGAGTATCAAACAGTGAGAACTCACACAAAGGAAACCACTTGAATACAAGACCCGTATCCCCAACCACCAGTAGCAACCTTTGCAGATTGCCTCATCTAAACTGAGCAATTTCACTTTCACCTTTCACTTTCATGCATTGGAGAAGGAAATGGCAACCCACTCCAGTGTTCTTGCCTGGAGAATCCCAGGGATGGGGGAGCCTGGTGGGCTGCCATCTCTGGGGTCGCACAGAGTTGGACACGACTGAAGCAACTTAGCAGCAGCAACATGTTTAGCCTAGCTGCTAGCTATATTTAAGAAGAAAACCTTTTATCGTGTTAAAAATGATGGAAGTAATTATTCCTGACTTCAGGAGTTCACATTTCATGGTGGGAAATAGTCACATATTGCAGATACACGTAAGTGAAATGAATAATGCACTTGAGATTACAGAAAAGAAAGTGATGAGTATTTTGGCATGATGAGTGTTTTGGGGTGAAAATGGGGTTTAAGAAGTCATGTCCTGAAGTCAGCTTGCACTGATCTGGGGATGCTTTTATGGAAGAGATGTCTTTTGAATTTAGCCTTAAAAGAAGAAGGAAATAAAGTAGATATATGGTATATGAAAAAAAAAAAAAAAGCAAAAATACAAAACCAATCATCAGCAGACAGGATTACCACCTCACTCAGCCTTGACTATCAGAGGAGAAACAAACACACAAACAAAAACTCTGCACAAATCTCACCCTATAGGAATCTTACACAAACCACTGGACCAATCTTAGGGTAGAAACCAAAAGGAAGAATGAATTCAACCTTGAAGCCTGGGAAAAGGAGACCTCAAGCACAATAAGTTAAAAAACAATAAAGAAAAGGCAGAAAAATACCTCACATATGAAGGAACAAACTAGAAACACAGAAGTACAAACAAATGAAGAGGAAATAGGCAAACTGCCTGAAAAAGAATTCAGAATAATTACAATAAAGATGATAAAAATCATTGAAAACCAAATGAAGAAAATGAAAGACTCAATCAACAAAAGCCTAGAAGAATTAAAGAATAAACATACAAAGACAAACAACACAAATACTGAAATTAAAAATACTCTAGAAGTAATCAATAGCAAAATATCTGAAGCAGAAAAACAAATGAGTGAGCTGGAATATAAAATGGTGGAAATAACTTCTGAAGAGCAGGAGAAAATAAAAAGAATGAAAAGAACTGAGGATAGTCTCAGAGACCTCTGGGACAATATCGAACACATAAACATTTGAATTATAGAGGTCCCAGAAGAAGAAGAGAAAAAGAAAGGGTATGAGAAATTTTCAAAGAGATTATAGTTGAAAATTTCCCCTTCCTGGAAAAGGAAATAGTCTATCAAGTCCAAGAGGCACAAAGAGTCCCATACAGGATAAACCCAAGGAGAAAAATACCAGATACATGTTAATCAAACTAACAAAGACTGAACACAAAGCAATATTAAAAGTAGCAAGGGAGAAGCAAAAAGTAACATACAAGGAAAACCCCATATGCTTAACAGCTGATCTTTCAGTAGAAACACTGCAGGCCAGAAGGAAATGGAAGGATATATTTAAATTACTAAAAGGGAAAAATCTACAACAAATATCACAATACCCAGCAAGGATGTCATTCAAAATTGATGCAGAAATAAAGTTTTTCAGACAAGCAAAAGTTAAGAGGATTCAGTACCACCAAACCAGCTTTACAACAAATATTAAAGGGACTTATATAGTCAAGAAATACAAGAGAAGAAAAAAGATCTAGGCTAAAACAACCCCAAACAATTAAGAAAATGGCAATAGGAACATATATATCAATAATCACTTTAAATGTAAATGGATTAAATGCTCCAACCAAAAGACACAGACTGGCTGAATGTATACAAAAACAAGACCTATATATATGCTGTCTAAAAGAAACCCACTTTGGACCTAAAGTCACATTTAGACTGAAAATGACAGGATGGCAAAACATATTCCAAGCAAATGGGAAGCGGAAAAAAAAAAAAGCTGCATTAGCAATCCTCATATCAGACAAAATAGACCTTAAAATAAAGAAGATTACAAGAGATAAGGAAAGATACTACATAATGATCAAGGGGTTGATCCAAGAGGAAGAGAAAACAATTATAAATATCTATGCACTCAACATAGGAGCACCCAGTACATAAGACAAACACTAAGAGACATAAAAGGAGAAATTGCCACTAACACAATAATAGTAGATTTTAAAAACAAACTGAAACCAATGGACAGATCATCAAAACAGAAAATTAATAAGGAAACACAACTTTTAAGTAATACATTAGATCTCATTGATATCTTTACGACATTCCATCCAAATGAAGAAGAACACATCTTTTTCTCAAGTGCACATGGAACATTCTCCAGGATAGACCATGTCTTGGATCAAAAATCAAACCTCAGTAAATTTAAGAAAATTGAAATTGTATCAAGCATCTTCTCTGACCACAACACTATGAGACTAGATATCAATTACAAGAAAAAATATATATAAACAACACAAACACATGGAGATTAAAAAACACATTTCTAAATAACCAACAGGTTATTGAAGAAATCAAAAGGGAAATCAAAAATTTCTAGAAACAAATGACAATGAAAACAGGACAAGTCAAAAACTATGGGATGCAGCAAAAGTGGTTCTAAGAGGGAAGTTTATAGCAATAAACCCTACCTCAAGAAACAAGAAAAAAAATCCAATAGACAACCTAACTTTACACCTAAAACAACTGGAAAAAAAAAGAAAAAAATGGCAGAAGGAAAGAAATCATAAAGATCTGAGCAAAAAATTGGAAGAAACAATAGTAAAGATTAATAAAACTAAAATCTGCTTCTCTGAGAAGATAAACAAAATTGACAAATCCTTAGCCAGACTCAAGCAGAAAAAGAGAGAAGATTCAAATCAACAAAATTAAAAATGAAAAAGGAGAGGTTTCACAGACAATGCAAAAATACAGAGGATTATAAGAGACTATTTTGAACAACTATATGGCAATAAAATGGATAATTTGGAAGAAATGGACAGATTCTTAGAAAGTTCAATCTGCCAAGATCATACCAGGAAGAAACAGAAATTATGTACAACTCAGTTACAAGCACTGAAATTGAAGCTGTAATCAAAAATCTCCCAATAAACAAAGCCTACAACCAGATGGCTTCACAGGAGAACTCTATCAAACATTTAGAGAAGAGATAATGCCTATCCTTCTAAAACTCTTTCAAAAAACTTCAGATGAAGGAACATTTCCAAACTCATTCTATGAGCCCACCATCACTCTGATACCAAAACGAGACAATGACTACACAAAGAAAGAAAACTACAGCCAATATCACTGATGAACATAGTTGCAAAAGTCCTCAACAAAATTTTAGCAAACAGAATTCATCATCACAACAAAAAGCTCATACACCATGGTCAAGTTGGGTTTATTCCAGGGATGCAAATATTCTTCAATATAATCAAGTCAAACAATGTGATACACCATATTATCAAATTGAAAGGTGAAAATCATATGATAATCTCAATAGATGCAGAAAAAAACCTTTATCAAATCCAGCACCTATTTATGATTAAAACTCTTCAAAAAATGGGCATAGAAGGAACCTACCTCAACATATTAAAGGTTATTTATGATAAGCCTACAGTAAACATTACTCTCAATGGTGAAAAGCTGAAAGCATTACCCGTAAGGTCAGGAACAAGACAAGAGTGTCCACTTTCAAAACTATTATTCAACATGGTTCTGGAAGTCCTAGCTACAGCAGTCAGAGAAGAAAAAGAATAAAAGGAACTCCAGATCAGGAAAGAAAGTAAAGCTCTCATTGTTTGCAGATGACATAATACTGTACATAGAAAACCCTAAAGATAGTATCAAAAAATTACTAGAGCTAATCAGTGCATTTAGAAAATTTGCATGATACAAAATCAATACACAGAAATAACTTGTTTTTCTATATACTAACAATGAAAAATCAGAAATAAAAATTAAGGAATCAATCCCATTCACCATTGCAACAAAAATAATTGAATATCTAGGAAAAAACTTACCTAATGAGACAAAAGAACTGTACACAGAAAATTATAAGATACAAATTAAAAAGAAATGTAAAAAAGCAAAATGGCTGTCTGAGGAGGCCTTACAAATAGCTTTGAAAAGAAGAGAAGCAAAAAGCAAAGGGGAAAAAGAAAGATATACCCATTTGAATGCAGAGTTCCAAAGAATAGTAAGGAGAGATAAGAAAGCCTTCTTCAGTGATCAATGCAAAGAAATAGAGGAAAACAATAGAATAGAAAGACTAGCGATCTCTTCAAGAAAATTAGAGATAGCAAGGGAATATTTCATGCAAAGATGGGCTCAATAAAGGACAGAAATGGTATGGAGCTAAAAGAAGCAGAAGGTATTAAGAAGAAGAGGCAAGAATACACAGAAGAACCATACAGAAAAGATCTTCCTGACCCAGATAATCAGGATGGTGTGATCACTCACCTAGAACCAGACATCCTGGAATGCAAAGCAAAGTGGGCCTTAGGAAGTATCATGATGAACAAAGCTAGTGGAGGTGATGGAATTCCAGTTGAGCTATTTCGAATGCTGAAAGATGATGCTGTGAAAGTGCTGTACCCAATATGTCAGCAAATTTAGAAAACTCAGCAGTGGCCCCAGGATTGGAAAAGGTCAGTTTTCATTCCAATCCCAAAGAAAGGCAATGACAAAGAATGCTCAAACTACCGCACAATTGCACTCATCTCACACGCTAGTAAAATAATGCACAAAATTCTCCAAGCCAGGCTTCAGTAATACGTGAACTGTGAACTTCCAGGTGTTCAAGCTGGTTTTAGAAAAGGCAGAGGAACCAGGATCAAATTGCCAACATTCAATGGATCGTCAAAAAAGGAAGAGAGTTCCAGAAAAACATCTATTTCTGCTTTATTGACTATGCCAAAGCCTTTGACTGTGTGGACCACAATAAACTGTGGAAAATTCTGAAAGAGATGGGAATACCAGACCACCTGACCTGCCTCTTGAGAAACCTATATGCAGGTCAGGAAGCAACAGTTAGAACTGGACATGGAACAACTGACTGGTTCTAAATAGGAAAAGGAGTACATCAAGGCTGTATAGTGTCACCCTGCTTGTTTAACCTATATACAGAGTACATCATGAGAAATGCTGGGTTAGAGGAAGCAAAAGCTGAAATCAAGATTTCTAGGAGAAATATCGATAACCTCAGATGCGCAGATGACACAACCCTTATGGCAGAAAGTGAAGAAGAACTAAAGAGCCTCTTGACAAAAGTGAAAAAAGAGAGTGGGAAAAGTTGGCTTTAAAGCTCAACATTCAGAAAACTAAGATCATGGTATCTTGTTCCATCACTTCATGGCAAATAGATGTGGAAACCATGAAAACAGTGGCTGACTTTATTTTTCTGGGCTCCAAAATTCTCTGCAGATGGTGACTGCAGCCATGAAATTAAAAGACGCTTGCTTCTTGGAAGGAAAGTTATGACCAACCTAGACAGCATATTAAAAAGTAGAGACATTACTTTGTCAACAAAGTTTCGTCCAGTCAAGGCTATAGTTTTTCCAGTGGTCATGTATGGATGTGAGAGGTGGACTATAAAGAAAGTTGAGCACCGAAGAATTGATGCTTTTGAACTGTGGTGTTGGAGAAGACTCTTAAGAGTCCCTTAGACTGCAAGGAGAGCCAACCAGTCCATCCTAAAGGAAATCAGTCATGAGTGTTCATTGGAAGGACTGATGTTGAAGCTGAAATTGCAATATTTTGGCCACCTGATGTAAAGAGTTGACTCATTTGAAAAGGCCCTGATGTTGGGAAAGATTGCGGGCAGGAGGAGAAGCGGACGACAGAGGATGAGATGGTTAGATGGCATCACCGACTCAATGGACATGAGTCTGGGTAAACTCTGGGAGTTGGTGATGGACAGGGAGGCTTGGCGTGCTGTGATTCATGGGGTCGCAAAGAGTCAGACATGACTGAGCAACTGAACTGTATTGAACTGAATGAAAGAAATCAAAGATGACATAAACAGATGGAGAGATATTCCATGTTCCTGGGTAGGAACAAACAATATTGTGAAGATGACTACACTACCAAATGCAGTTGACAGATTCAAAGTGATCCATATCAAATTACAAATCACGTTTTTCTCATAACTAGAACAAAAAATTTCACAATTCATATTGAAACATAAAAGACCCTGAACAGTGAAAGCAGTCTTGAGAAAGAAAATGGAGCTGGAGGAATCAACCTTGCTGACTTCAGATTATCTTACAAAGCTACAGTTATCAAGCCAGTATGGTTCTTGCACAAAAACAGAAATATAGACCAATGGAACAAGATAGAAAGCCCAGAAATAAACCCATGCACAAATGAGTACCTTATTTTTGACAAAGGAGGCAAGAACATACAATGGGGCAAAGATGGCCTCTTCAATAAATGATGCTGGGAAAACTGGACAGCTATGTAAAAGAGTGAAATTAGAGCACTTCCTTACACCATACATAAAGATAAACTCAAAATGGATTAAAGACCTATATGTAAGGCCAGAAACAATAAAACTCATAGAGGAAAACATAGGTGGAACACTCAATGACATGAACCAAAGCAAGATCCTCCTTGACCCACCTCCTATAGTAATGGAAATAAAAACAAATGTAAACAAGTGGGACTTGATTAAACTTAAACATTTTTGCACAGTAAAGGAAACTATATCAAGGTGAAAAGACATCCCTCAGAATGGGAGAAAACAATAGCAAATAAAACAACTGTCAAAGTATTAAGTTGCAAAATATACAAGCAGCTCATACAACTCAATGTCAGAAAAACAAACAACCCAATCAAAAAATGGGAGAAAGACCTGAACAGACATTTCTCCGAAGAAGACCTACAGATGGCTAACAAACACATGAAAAGATGCTCAGCATTGCTCATTATTCAGTTCAGTTCAGTCATTAAGTTGTTTCCGACTCTTTCTGACCCCATGAATCACAGCACTCCAGGCCTCCCTGTCCATTACCAACTCCCGGAGTTTACTCAAACTTATGTCCATCGAGTCAGTGATGCCATCCAACAATTTCATCCTCGGTCCTCCCCTTCTCCTCCTGCCCTCAATCCCTCCCAGCATCAGGGTCTTTTCCAATGAACCAACTCTTCGCATGAGGTGGCCAAAGTATTGGAGTTTCAGCTTCAGCATCAGTTCTTCCAATGAAAACCCAGGATTGATCTCCTTTAAGATGGACTGGTTGGACCTCTTTGCAGTCCAAGAGACTCTCATTATTACAGAAATGCAAATTAAAACCACAATGAGATATCACCCCACACCAGTCAGAATTGCCATCATCAAAAAGTCTGCAAACAATAAATGCTGGAGAGGGTGTGGAGAAAAGAGAATGCTCTGGCACTGTTGGTGGGAATATAAATTGATACAGCCACCATGGAAGATTGTATGGAGATTCCTGAAAAAACTAGGAATAAAACCACCATATGACCCAGCAATTCTACTCCTAGTCATAATACCGTGAGGAAACCAAAATCGAAAAAGACACATGTATCCCATTATTTGTTGAAACCCTATTTACTGTAGCTGGAACATGGAAGCAATGTAGGTGTCCATCAACAGATAAATGGATAAAGAAATTTTAATACATATACACAATAGAATATTACTGTCACATAAAAAGGAATGCATTTGAGCCAGTTCTGATGAGGTGAATGAATCTAGAATCTATGATACAGAGTGAAGTGAGTCAGAAAAAGAACGATAAATATCATGTTCTAACACATATATAGGGAATCTTGAAAAATGGTACTGAAGAATTTATTTACAGGACAGCAATGAAGAAAGACATGGAGAATAGACTTATGTACATTGGGAGAGGGGAGGAGAGGGTGAGATATATGGAAAGAGTAATTGGAAACTTACATTGCCATACGTAAAATAGATAGCCAACAGGAATTTGCTGTATGGTTCAGGAAACTCAAACAGGGGTTCTTTATCGACCTAGAGGGGTGGGATAGGGAGGGAGATGGGAGGGAGGTTCAAAAGGGAGGAGGTACATATATATCTATGGCTGATTCATATTGAGGTTTGACAGAAAACAAAATTCTCTAAAGCAATTATCTTTCAAAAATTAATTGAAAAGAAAAAAATATAAATAACAAAAGCATAATAAAGATTTTTTTTCAACTCCCTTAAAAAAAAGAATACTGTTGTGGGTTGCTATTTCCTTGTCCATGAGATCTTCCTAACCCAGTGAGCAAACCCTAACCTCTTGTGTCTCCTGCATTGGCAAATAGATTCTTTACTACTGTGCCACCTGGCAAGCCCTAAAAGATAGAGCATAGCCTCTTCCTAAAAAAAAAGGGGCAGGGGAGAAAGAAAGAAAAGAGAGAAAAACATGTAACTTTGGGGAACTCGTATTACAAATTCTGGATTTTTTTTTTTTTTTAAGCTTCATCCATATCAGACCACCATATTTGTGAAACAAAGTTAGTGCCAGTTATCTGCATGATGAAACACTGCCTATGAGATCCTTGCTGGGGAAATTAAATTGACAGATAAAATAATCATTATATCACTCTCTAAATGTATACACATATTAACATACTCAAATTAGTGTGATCTGATAAGATAATCATGTTCAAAAATCAAACAATCTGCACCCATGCTGGTCCAAGTCCCACAATAACAACAAAGAATAACATGAGGCTACAGGAATCTCATCCAGTTGAAAACACAGCTGTTAAGAGCAATTAAATTTCGAAGAAATTCAGGAGCAGCCCCAGCTAAAGAAGGGGCCTCCCCTCTATGGGTGTCTTCCTGTTTATTTGGTGGGATTTACTGGATGACACAGAAGGGAGATGCTTTAAAAATAATGGGCTCCTTTAAAGAAAGACGATGTCCATGTGTAGAATCTTCTCTTGTGCTGTTGGAAGTGGGTGTTTGCTATGATCAGTGTGTTCTCTTTTCAAAGAGAACTGTTAGCCTTTGCCTGCTTCATTTTGCACTCCAAGGCCAAGCTGGAATCAATATTGCTGGGAGAAATATCAATAACCTCAGATGTGCAGATGGCACTACCCTTATGGCAGAATGCAAAGAAGAAGTAAAGAGCTTCTTGATGAAAGTGAAAGAGGAGAGTGAACAGGTGGCTTAAAACTCAACATTCAGAAAACGAAGAACATGGTATCTGGTTCCATCACTTCATGGGAAATAGATGGGGAAACAATGGAAACAGTGAGAGATTTTATTTTTTAGGGCTCTAAAATCACTGCAGATGGTGACTGCAGCCATGAAATTAAAAGACACTTGCTCCTTGGAAGAAATGCTATGATCAACCTAGACAGCATATTAAAAAACAGAGACATTACTTTGCCAACAAAGGTCCACCTATTCAAAGCTATGGTTTTTCCAGTTGTCATGTATGGATATGAGAGTTAGACTATAAAGAAAGCTGAGTACCAAAGAATTGAAGCTTTTGAACTGTGGAGTTGGAGAAGACTCTTGAGAGTCCCTTGGACTGCAAGGAGATCCAACCAGTCCACCCTAAAGGAAATCAGTCCTGAATATTCATCAGAAGGACTGATTCTGAAGCTGAAATTTTAATACTTTGGCCATCTGGTGAGAACTGATTCATTGGCAAAGACGCTGATGTTAGGAAAGATTGAAGGCAGGAGCAGAAGGGGACGACAGAGGATGAGACGGTTGGATAGCATCACCGACTTGATGGACATGAGTTTGAGCAAGCTCTGGGAGTTGGTCATGAACAGGGAAGTCTGGCGTGCTGGAGCCCATGGGTTGCAAAGTGTCAGACATGACTGAGCAACTGAATTGAACTGAACTGAAAAAAAAGGAAGATCCCAAGATGGTGGAAGAATAGGAAGGGGAGACCACTTTTTCCCCCACAAATTCACCAAAAGATCATTTCAATGGTTAGCAACTTCCACAAAACAACTTCTGAATGCTGATGGAGGACACCAGGCACCCAGAAATGCAGCCCATTCTCTTCAAAAGTGGTAGGGCAAAATATAAAAGACAAAAAGAGAGGCCAAAGTGTTAGGGATGGAGACCCATCCTGAGGAGGAGGTCATGATGAAGGAGAAGATTCCAAACAGCAGGAAACTCTCTTAGCGTCAGGTTTGTGAGGAGTTTTGGAATCTCAAAGGGCAACATAAACAGGAGAAAACAAAACAAAACCCACAGAAAATGTGCCTAACCCCAACTCCCATCAGAGAAGTAGCCCAGACGCTCATGTCCGCCACCAGTGAGCAGGGGCTGAAAAGGGAGGCACAGGCTGCATGCTTAGGGTAAGAACCAGACCTGAATGCCCTGATGACAATCTCAGGGAGCTAACCTGAGGTAGCAACCCAATCTGTGGGATAGCCAGAGAGAAAAAAACAAAATGAAGCTTTTGTGCAAAAGGCTCAGAGAACAAAAGATTGAGTGAATACCAAAGGAGAGCTATCCAGCTATGTACAGGCCCCACCCTCCCACCAGAGGCAAAGAGGCAGGTGGGGGGCCAGGCAGAGTCAGAGGCAAGGGGCAATCTCAGCCCCAGAGACTGACATCCTCCACCAAACTGTGAGCAGGCTCCCAGTTGCTAACCACAACTTCCTGGGATTCTAGATGGTTAACATCTGCCAGAAGGTCTCAGTCTGAGATCAGCTCCTCAGAGCAGACACATAGCACACCTGAGATGGTGCTCTTGCAGTGTCCCCAGGTAAACGAGCACCTGGGCCAGGGAGGTGATAAAGACACATGGCTCACCTGGAACAGTGCACTCACCAAGCACTTGGTCGCCTGAGCTGCTCAGACCTGGGAAGGTCACAAAACGCACACCCAACCAAGTCTGTGCCCTTGTGGTGTACCCGAGAACCTGAACCTGAGCAGCTTAGACCTGTGAAGTGCATGAAACCCAGGGCCTGCTTTGGACAGCCCCCCTGCAGAGTAACCTGGAGCCTGAGCAGTGTAGACCTGGAAAGCACATGCTCCTGTGAGCTGGGGCAAACCCAGTGTGGTCCATACACTGTGAGCACTCCCCACATACACACCAGTGATATTTGTTTCCAGAGTTACTCTGTCTCCATAACACAATTGAACAAGTGAGTCTAAATAAGTGACCACCTTTGCCCCCTTGTGTCTGGGTGGAAATTAGACACTGAAGAGACTTGCAAACAGAGGAAGCCAAAATAAACAAAGAAGAGGGAACTGCTTTGGAAGTGACAGTTGCAATAGATTAAAACCATGTATTTAACATTGACTAAGCATTGGAAGAGTTGACTCATTGGAAAAGACTCTGATGCTGGGAGGGATTGGGGGCAGAAGGAGAAGGGGATGACCAAGGATGAGATGGCTGGATAGCATCACAGACTCGATAGACGTGAGTCTGCGTGAACTCCGGGAGATGGTGATGAACAGGGAGGCCTGGAGTGCTGCGATTCATGGGGTCGCAAAGAGTCAGACATGACTGAGCGACTGAACTGAACTGAAGCATTGGAAGGGGCCTATGACCTTGAGAAGAAGTACAAGCTGGAACAAGGAACAGTCTGAAACTGAACTGATCCTGCACTGCCCACAACAGCTTCAGAGAAAGTCCTAGATATATTTTTACTATTATCATTTTTAATTTTTTTTTATTTTTAAGTTCTTTATTACTCCTTTAATTTTAATTTTTATAACCTACTATTGCCTTGCAAAAAACATACTCTATTTTTAAAGCAAATTTCATATATATATTATATATTTATAAATTTTGTGACTGATTTTGTTTTCTGTTTTTAATATTGTATTTTTGGGAGTCTAACCTCTACTTTAGATTTTTCATCTTTGCTTTTTTGTGTTTGTTATCAATTTTGTACCTTTAAGAATTTAATCTTCAGTATCCATTTTTACTTAGCCATGTGATTACTGGCTTGATTGCTCTCTTCCCTTTTCACTCTCCCTTTTCTCCCCAAGGTAACCTCTATCTCCTCCCTCCCCCTTATCTTCTCTGCTGCTGCTGCTGCTGCTAAGTCGCTTCAGTCGTGTCCGACTCTGTGCGACCCCATAGACGGCAGCCCACAAGGCTCCTCTGTCTCTGGGATTCTCCAGACAAGAACACTGGAGTGGGTTGCCATTGCTTTCTCCAATGTGTGAAACTGAAGACGCTCAGTCGTGTCCGACTCTTAGCAACCCCAGGGACTGCAGCCCACCAGGCTCCTCTGTCCATGGGATTTTCCAGGCAAGAGTACTGGAGTGGGGTGCCATTGCCTATCTTCTCTACTTAACTCTATGAATCTCTCTGTGTGTTCTGGACTGTGGAGAACACTTAGGGAACTGACTATTGGCTAGATTGGTCTCTCCCCTTTGACTCCCTCTCTTCACCTCCTGGTCATCACTATCTCCCTCCTCCCACTTCTCTTCTCCATGTAACTGAACCTCTTTGGGTGTCCCTCACTGTGGAGAATTTTTTCACCATTAATCTAGGTGTTTTATCATCTGTGCTGCATGGGTGGAGAACTCTTGAGGCTACTGTAAGAATAAGACTGAAAGCCAGAGGCAGGAGTCTTAAATCCAAAACTTGAGAACACCAGAGAACTCCCAATTCCATGGAACATTAATAGACAAGAGCTCATCCCAAAGCCTCCATACCTACACTAAAACCAAGCTCCACACAAGAGCCAACAAGTTTCGGAGCAAGACATACCATGCTAATTCTCCAGCAAAGCAGGAACACAGCCCTGAGCATTAAAATACAGGCTACCCAAAGCCATACTAAACCCATAGACACCCCAAACTCACTACTGGACACTTCATTGCACTCCAGAGAGAATAGATCTAGCTCCATCCACCAAAACACAGACACAAGCTTCCCTAACCAGGAAACCTTGACAAGCCACTAGTCCAACCCTACCCACAGGGAGCAAATTCCACAATAAAGAGGAACCACAGACTAACAGTCCGCAGAAAGGGATCCCCAAACACAGCAATCTAAACAAAATGAAAAGGCAGAGAAATATTCAACAGGTAAAGGAACATGATAAATGCCCACCAAACCAAACCAAAGAGGAGGATATAGGAGGTCTACCTGAAAAAGAATTCAGAATAATGATAGTAAATATGATTCAAAATCTTGAAAACAAAATGGACTTACAGATAAATAGACTGGAGACAAGGATTGAAAAGATGCAGAAATGTTTAACAAGGACCTAGAAGAAATAAAAAAGACTCAACCAATAATGAATAAAGCAACAACTGAGATCAAAAGCACTCTGGAGGAAACCAACAATAGAACTGAGGCAGAAGATAAGATTAGTGAGGTGGAAGATAGAATGGTGGAAATATATGAAGCAGAGAGGAAAAAAGGAAAAAAAAAGAATTAAAAGAAATGAAAACAACCTCAGAGACCTCTGGGGCAATGTTAAATGCTACAACATTTGAATCAAAGGAGTCCCAGAAGACAAAAAGAAAGGGCAAGAGAAAATACTTGAGGATATAATACCTGAAAACTTCCCTAAAGTGGTGAAGGAAATAGCCACCCAAGTCCAAGGAACCCAGAGAGTCCCAAACAGAATACACCCAAAGCAAAACACACAAAGACATGTTAACCAAATTAATGAATATCAAACACAAATAGCAAACATTAAAAGCAGCAAAAGAAAAGCAAAAAATTACACACAAGGGGTTCCCCATAAGGATAACAGCTGATCTTTCAATAGAAACTCTTCAGGCCAGAAGGAAATGGCAGGATATACTTAAAGTGATGAAAGAGAGAAACCTACAACCCAGATTACTATACCCAGCAAGGATCTCATTCACATATGAAAGAGAAAACAAAAGCTTTACAGACAAGCAAAAGCCAAGAGAATTCAACACCACCAAACCAACTGTTCAACAAATGCTAAAGGATCTTCTCTAGACAGGAAACACAGAAAAGGTGTATAAACTCAAACCTAAAACAACAAAGTAAATAGCAATTGGATCATATTTATCAATAATTACTTTAAATGTAAATGGTTGAATGCCCCAACCAAAAGACAAAGACTGGCTGAATGGATACAAAAACAAGACCCTTATATATGCTGTCTACAAGAGACCCACTTCAAACCAATGGATACATACAGACTGAAAGTGAAGGGCTGGAAAAAGATATTTCATGCAAATTGACACCAAAAGAAACCAGGATAAAATAGACTTTGAAATAAAGGCCATGAAAAGAGACAAAGAAGTGCACTACATAATGATGAAAGGATCAGTCTAAGAAGAATATATAACAATTATAAATATATAAGCACCCCGCAGAGGAGCATCATAATATGTAAGGCAAATGCTAACAAGTATGAAAGGGGAAATTAACCATAACACAATAATAGTGGGAGACTTTAATACCCCACTCACACCTATGGATAGATCAAGCAAATAGAAAATTAGCAAGGAAGCACAAAGTTTAAAAGATATGATGGACCAGTTAGGCCTAATTGATATCTATAGGACATTTCACCCCAAAACAATGAATTTCACCTTTTTCTCAAGTGCATATGGAATATTCTCCAGGATAGATCATATCCTGAGCCATAAATCTAGCCTTGGAAAACTAAAAAAAATTGAACTCATTTCAAGAATTTTTTTCTGATCACAGTGTGTTAAGATTAGATGTCAACTACAAGAGAAAAAAAAAAAACTATTACAAATGCAAACATATGGGGACTAATACAACACACTTCTAAATAACCAAAAAATCACAGAAGAAATAAAAATATGCACAGAAACAAATGAAAATGAAAACACAACCAAAACCTATGGGATTCAGTAAAAACAGTGCTAAGGGGAAGGTTCAGAACAATACAAGCTTACCTAAAGAAACAAGAGAAAAATCAAATAAATAACCTAACTATACACCTGAAGAAACTTGAAAAAGAAGAAAAGAAGAAACCCAGGGTTAGTAGAAGTAAAGAAATGATAACAATTATGGAAGAAACAAATGAAAAACAAAGGAGACTATAGCAAAAATCAACAAAACTAAAAGCTGGTCCTTTGAGAAGATAAATAAAATTGACAAATCATTAGCCAGACTCATCAATAAAAAAAATGAGAAGAATCAAATCAACAAAATTATAAATGAAAATGGAGAAATCACAACAGACAACACAGAAATACAATGGATCATAAAAGATTACTATCAGCAACTATATGCCAATAAAATGGACAACTTGGAAGAAATGGACCAATTTTTAGAAAAATATAACCTTCCAAAATTGAACCAGGAAGAAACAGAAAATCTTTACAGACTCAATCCAAGCATGGAATTCAGAACTGTAATCAAAAATCTCCCAACAAACAAAACAGATGGATTCACAGGTGAATTCTACCAAAAATTTAGAGAAAGGCTAACATCTATCCTACTCAAACTCTTCCAGAAAAGTGAAGAGGAAGGTAAACTCCCAAACTCATTCTATGAGGCCACCATCACCCTAATACCAAAACCAGACAAAGATGCCACAAAAAAAGAAAACTACAGGCCAATATCACTAATGAACATAGATACAAAAATCCTCAACAAAATTCTAGTATACAGAATCCAACAACATATTAAAAAGATCATATATCATGATCAAGTGGGCTTTATCTCAGGGATGCAAAGATTCTTCAATATTTGCAAATCAAAATCTATGTGATACACCACATTAACAAATTAAAAGATAAAATCCATATGATTATCTCAATAGATGTAGAGAAAGCATTTGACANGATCATACACCATGACCAAGTGGGCTTTATCCCAGGGATGCAAGGATTCTTCAATATCCGCAAATCAATCAATGTAATTCACCACATTAACAAATTGAAAAATAAAAGCCATATGATTATCTCAATAGATGCAGAGAAGGCCTTTGACAAAATTCAACATCCATTTATGATAATAATAATAAAAAAAAAAACCTCCAGAAAGCAGGCATAGAAGAAACATACCTCAACATCTAAAAAGCCGTAAATGATAAGACCACAGCAAACATTGTCCTCAGTGGTGAAAAACTGAAAGCATTTCCCCTAAAGTCAGGAACAAGACAAGGGTGCCCTCTCACCACTACTATACAACATAGTTTTGTAAATCATAGGCACATTAATCAGAGAAGAAAAAGAAATAAAAGGAATCCGGATTGGAAAAGAAGTAAAGCTCTTACTGTTTGCAGATGGCATGATCCTCTGCATAGAAAACCCTAAAGTCTTCACCAGAAAGTTACTAGAGCTAACCAATGAATATAGTAAAGTTGCAACATATAAAATTAGTACACAGAAATCCCGTGTGTTCCTGTACATTAACAATGAGAAAACAGAAAGATAAATTAAGGAAACAATTCCATTCATCACTGCAACAAAAAGTATGAAATACTTAGGAATAAATCTAACTAACTGAACTGAACTGAAAGAAACAAAAGACCTATACATAGAAAACTACAAAACACTGATGAAGGAAATCAAAGAAGACACAAATGGATGGAGAAATATACCATTTTCATGGATCTGAAGAATCAATATAGTGAAAATGAGTATACTATCCAAAGCAACCTATAGATTCAATGCAATACCTATCAAGCTACCAACAGTATTTTTCACAGAACTAGAAAAAATGATTTCAAAATTTGTGTGAAAATACAAAAAAAAAAAACTTCAAATAGCCAAAGCAATCTTTAGAAAGAAGAAATGAACTGGAGAAATCAGCCTTCCTGACTTCAGACTATACTACAAAGCTACAGTCNGAACAAATAATTTCACAATCTGTATGGAAATACAAAAAACCTTGAATAGCCAAAGCAATCTTGAGAAAGAAGAATGGAACTGGAGGAATCAGCCTTCCTGACTTCAGACTATACTACAAAGCTACAGTCATCAAGACAGTATGGTACTGGCACAAAGACAGAAATACAGATCAATCCAACAAAATAGAAATCCCAGAGATAAATCCACATACCTATGGACACCTTATCTTTGACAAGGGAGACAAGAATATACAATGGAGAAAAAACAATCTCTGTAACAAGTGGTGCAGGGAAAACTGGTCAACAACCTGTAAAAGAATGAAACTAGAACACTCTCTAATACCATGCACAAAAATAAACTCAAAATGGATTAAAGATCTAAACATAAGGCCAGAAACTATAAAACTCCTAGAGTAAAACATAGGCAAAACACTTTCTGCCATAAATCATAGCAAGATAAACCACCTACCAGCATAATGGAAATAAAAGCAAAAATAAACAAATGGGACCTAATTAAGTTTAAAAGCTTTTGCACAATGAAGAAAACTATAGGCAAGGTGAAAAGACAGTCTTCAGAGTGGGGGAAAATAATAGCAAATTAAGCAATTTTCAAAGAATTAATCTCAAAAATGTACAACCAGCTAATGCAGCTCAATATCAGAAAAATAAATGACCCAATCAAAAAATGGGCAAAAGAAGTAAACAGAAATTTTTCCAAAGAAGACATACTGATGGCTAACAAACACATGAAAAGATCCTCAACATCACTCATTATCAGAGAAATGCATATCAAAACCACAATGAGGTACCATCTCACACCAGTCTGAATGGCAGCTATCAAAAAGTCTACAAACAATAAATGCTGGAGAAGGTGTGGAGAAAAGGGAACCCTCTTACACTGTTGGTGGGAATGCAAACTAGTACAGCCACTATGGAGAACAGTGTGGAGATTTCTTTAAAAATCGGAAAAAAAAAAAAAAAAAAAAAAACTGCCATCTGACCCAGCAATCCTACTGCAGGGCATGCACACCAAGTTAACTAGAATTGAAAGAGACACATGCACCCCAATGTTCACTGAAGCACTGTTTACAATAGCTAGGACACGGAAGCAACCTAGATGTCCATGGGCAGACAAATGGATAAGAAAGCCATGGAACATATGCACAATGGAATATTACTCAGCTATTAAAAAGAACACATTTGAATCAGTTCTAATGAGGTGGATGAAACTGGAGCCTATTAAACAGAGTGAAGTAAGTCAGAAAGAAAAACACCAATACAGTATATTAATACATATTATATGGAATTTAGAAAGATAGTAACAATGACCCGATATGCGATACAGTAAAAGAGACATAGATATAAAGAAGAAACTTTTGGGCTCTGTGGGGAAAGGCAAGGGTGGGCTGATTTGAGAGAGTAGTATTGAAACATGTATGTTACCAGATATGAAATAGATCACTACTCCAAGTTCAATGCATGAAACAGGCCACTCAAAGCCGGTGCACTAGGACAACCCTGGGTGATGGGATGAGGAGGATGGTGGGAGGAGGGGTTCAGGATGGGGGACACATGTACACCCATGGCTGATCCATGTCAATGTATGGCAAAAACCACTACAATATTAAAAAGTAACTAGCCTCCAATTGAAATAAATATTTTTTTTAAGTTAAAAAAAAAAAGGAAGAGAAGGGGGCAATAAAGGATGAGATGATTGGATGGCATTATTGACTCAATGGAACTGAGTTTGAAAAAACTCCAGGGGATAGTGAAGGACAGGGATACCTGGTGTGCTGCAGTCCATGGTGTCACAAAGAGTCAGATATGACCGAGTTAGTGAAAAACAAAACTAAAGGCTCAGAGTCAGGAATGGGTGAGTTTAGGCTTCCCCATGCAGGTTGTAGGGTAACCCATACTTGGTTCACTCTTCTTCCTACTTGCCTTAGAGAGGAGAAATTAGCAGAGCTTATTTAGTGTTCAAGGTCTAAATATTTATTGCTGTGATTGATTAACAATAAGAAATATTTATTTGGTCTTTGTTCTCTCTGGCAAAGAGCTCCTAAATCTTTTGGAATTTCTCAGGTGATGTGGATGTGAGTGTCTTTTGTTGTGCTGATGAGGCAAATTTTGGACCAGGCTTAGGGGGTGGGACTGATTGTCAGGAGAACTTCACCTGGTGATTAGAGGGTGAGAACTTTGAGTCAGCCTCCTGACCTTTGGAGGGTGGGAGAGAGGAGCTGGAGGATGATCAATGGCCAATGGCCAGTGTTTTAATCAAGCGTGCCTGTGTAACGAAGCCTTTTCTCAAGAGCTGGTTTTAGGCAGCCTTGGTTTCTCAAGATGCTGTGGCACTGACTCTAGCATCAGGCTTCCCTGGCAGTTCTCAGATTTCAAGACCAATTCCAAAAAAACAGGACCCTTTTTTTATTTTTTATTTTGTAAATTGCAGCCCTGGGATACCTACAAGGATCTTCTGCTGAAGGGACATCATCTGGGAGATTAGTAACAGCCCCACATCTGGACCAAGTGCATTCCTGCCCCTCAACAAGCCCTAATATTCCTCCCTTCCAGCCTCACCAGTCTGGCTCCTTTTGGCCCCTTCTTGTCCTTCATCCACCTCCTCTTGCTCCCTGGTTTGTTCTTCATCTGTGCTTTCCGCCTCCCTTTCCCAGGTAACCACTCCTGTATATAAGCCTTCAGGGACATGCTAATAGGCCCCTGTAGTTGTTTATATGCTTTCTGTGCCTTACTCCAAAGTGTCCCCTCCATGACTACCGTTCAGGCAGACTGGATGAAAAAGAGAAGAAGCTACGAGATGAATGGTGGATTCTTTGAACTTCCCTAATGAATACACTTGAATCATTTTAACCATAAATATCATGGTAGTGTGAAGGAACAAAATAACTCCTGTGAAATTGTTCCAACATTGAGTTTACATGAGGCTAGCTCTTCAGTAGGGCTTCCAGTGTGGCTTATAGGTAAAGAATCCACGAGCAATAAGGAGATGCAGGAGAGTCAGGTTCGATCTCTGGGTCAGGAAGATTCCCTGGAGGAGGGCATGGTGACCCACTGCAGTATTCTTGCCTGGATAACCCCATGGACAGAGGAGCCTGGTGGGCTACAGTCCATGGGGTCACAAAGAGCTGGACACAACTGAAGTGACTGAGCATGCACAGAGCTCTTAAATAGCCCCTGCAAATGGTGTTCAGTGTTTCATTCCTTCTTAACCTGGCCATTTTCCACCAAGATATTTAAATGTATTTAAATCTTTTTACACTAAGAATATTAGGAAAGAATATTAATGATCTGGGCACATTCAGATTTCTGCATAGAGTAGAAGCCCTTGAATACAAGTATTATCCTAGCTTTTACTGTTGAGCAACAAACAAAATTATTTCCAACTACATTTTACACTTAAAAAAATCATTCACCATAGAAGCTCTCACTGAGCTCAAATGTTATCAAATGCTGTGGGAGTTTGCTAAATCTTAAAAAAAAAAAAAGATTTAATGAAAGGGATTTATGAGTTTAAAACCAAAGAACTAATAAGAAGCCGATTTTCCACTAAATTTAAATCTAACAATAACACTGTAACAAGTAGATATTAAAGCTGTGGGGTTTTGAAAAGTCGTTAAATAAAATAGCTTTTCTGATTTATCTAGAAATTCTTGCTTCACAGTAAATCAAAAAAGTGAAGACTTGATTATAAATTGGAAGAAAGAAAAGTAAATGCAACATAAAAAATGTCGTCTGGAAGTGGTTACTATTATAGACCCATCATGGTGACCCCAGAGAAGGCAATGACACCCCACTCCAGGACTCTTGCCTGGAAAATCCCATGGATGGAGGAGCCTGGTAGGCTGCAGTCCATGAGGTCGCGAAGAGTGGAAAACGACTGAGCGACTTCACTTTCACTTTTCATTTTCATGCTTTGGAGAAGGAAATGGCAACCCACTCCAGTGTTCTTGCCTGGAGAATCCCAGGGATGGGGGAGCCTGGTCGGCTGCCATCTATGAGGCTGCACAGAGTTGGACACGACTGAAGTGACTTAGCAGCAGTAGAAGTAGCATGGTGAACCAGATTATCAGATATTAAGATTTTTTTTCCTGGGAATAACACTCAGGCTGCATTTGGGTACCAATGATTACATGGTGCTTTGCAGAATGAGGCACATTTGATCCATTGATAGACTTTACCAAGGGGCCAATTACAAACTTACGGAAGTGCTCAAAAGTCCCTATCAAGCTTGACTACATGCTGCAAATAACTGAGGAATTGTCAAAGTATCTATGCCTGAGACAGAGTCTGATTTAGCTGGTCTGGGCTGAGAATTTCAAAGACAATACCAGAGATCTCTTGCTACTTAACACACATTTTATTATGATACTACAATGATTTGAACAATGTTTAATTGTTCAAATGTGCAAGCTGAGATAAAAAGTACATGGAACAGAAAAGAACTTCCCAAATCCACAGAGAAACAGACTAGATTTATAACAAAAAGATGACAAAGGCTTGGAGAAAAGGATGGTCTTTTCAGTGATGGTTCTGGGCCCAACTGAATATCCAAATGGGGAAAAATAAATCTTGATTCCCTACCTGACAATATATGCAAACATCAGTCCCAAATGAATTACAGATCTGAATGTAAAACAATACTGCTTCCAAAAGAAAACAACATAAAAACATCTTCATAAATGTGTGGTAGGCAAAGATTTCTTAAATAGCATATGAAAAGTAATAATCATAAAAGGAAAATGTGAGCAGGAAATAAAAAAAGGATATACTTTCAACCCATATACTCAACCAATGGCCTGCTCACCATCTAATGCATAAACAAACCTCACAGATCAATAAGAAAAAGGCAACACAGTAAAAAACAATAACTGGTGGTAGCTGGAAATATAGAACCGGTGGGGATTTTTCTAGAATTGGAGAGACACAAAGTGGTCATAGCATGTATGAGACTCTCTGGCCCTGACTATCCCCTCCAGCCCCCTTCCCCAACCCAGGCCAGGGCCTCTCCTAGAGGTGTAAGGAAATGACATTTTGTGCTAAGGAAAAAAAAAAAAAGAGTTATTTGGTCTTTCTTTGTAGAAACAAGAACGCCATTTGCTAATGTGGTTCATGCCACACAACTTTTGGTCCCAATAAGGAATTTCAAATTTGCCAGCTGTCTCCTTACCCATGAAAATATCTCAAATTTTACTTATAATAAAAGAAGCCAAATGAAAATAATTATTTGCCCAAGCAATAGTGCTACAATGGTATTGACTAGAGTTCCACAGAGTAATCGATATTAACTGGAAATCCATGTGATTATTGAGTCGAAGGACATTTGCTTTGTAACAATTACTTCAAAGCTCTGGTCAGCATCACTGGGATCTATATACAGTTTGTGCTTCCTGACAGACCCACAAAAATAATGGCTGCCACCACTAATAACGAAATTAAAATTATTCTCCAAATGGAAATCCCAGGATAGAAAATTATTATAATGAACAAATATAAACAATGCATCACTTATGTTCTTTGTTAGTACCAGAACTTAATACAGGATCATGTGTGTCTGATATAAAGACTGCTTCAGTGGAAAGTGAAAGTGAAAGTTGCTCAGTCACATCCAACTCTCTCTGATCCCATGGACTGTAGCCCACCAGGCTCCTCTGTTCATGGAATTCTCCAGGCCGGAATACTGAAATGAGTACATGTTCCCTTCTCCAGGGGATCTTCCCAACCCAGGGATCGAACCTAGGTCTCCCAGATAACAGGCAGATTCTTCACCATCTGAGTCACCAGGAAAGCCCACTTCAGTGGAAAGACATATTTTTCACTGAATAAAATAAAGGCATGAGTGTACGTACATAGATTATGTATGACATTTGTATATATTTTCAGAATTTATCTGCACTTTACATAAAGATGGAGTATGTATATGCTTGCCAATTTGCTTCAGTTGTGTCCAGCTTTTTGTAACCCTATGGACCATAGTCCACCAGGCTCTCTGTACATGGGAGTCTACAGACAAGAATACTGGAGTGAATTGCCATTTCCTTGTTCAGGGTATCTTCCCTACCCAAGAATTGAACCCAGGTCTCATGTGTCTCCTGTGTGGGCAGATTTACCACCAGAGCCACCTGGGAAGTGAAAAAGAGAGAGTATGTGACTTGCCAATTGTCCCACCATTACCAAATGTCAAGTTATGGGCTCCCAGAAGAGTTTTCATCCTGTCTTCCTTATATGATTTTCCACCTTGGCTCCTTCACTCCAGTGCACAGTTGCCTGCTACAGAGAACTCTCAAATATTCTACGAATGTTTTATCTTTAAATAACTGATATCCATGCTTGATTTCAATGTTGGCCTTAAACACAGCCTCAGATTAGAAGATTATTTTAACTGGGGGTTGCCCAGGTGGCTCAGTGGTAAAAGTATACTCCTGCCAATGCAGGAGATTCATGTTTGATCCCTGGGTTGTGAAGGTCCTCTGAAGAAAGAAATGGCAACCCACTCCAGTATACTTGCTGGGAAATCCCAGGTACAGAATTGCAGTCTATGAAGTTGCAAGAGTTGGACATGACTTAGCGACTAAACCACCACAATTTTAACTGGAAAACAATGTTAATGTACAAACTTTTAAAACTATAAATATATCCATATATTTCTATACTGTGAAATAGCAATCTATTGTGGAATTTCAAATTTTATTTCCTAAGACTGATGAAATAATCTCCAACGGTACAGTGATCATTTTAATCTCTTAGTGAAAACGATACTGTTAGTTACAGGATAGTAAACTCAGTTAAGAAACCATCCTTAAGGTTCTGATGTGGGGAGTTACCTTGAAATCAAACATCAATGTCAATGGGGGAAAAAAATAAGTGTCTATGTACATGTACTTAGAAATTTCATGTATCCTATAAACACACATCACACAGAAACATACACATAGAACTGTGCACACAGGTAAGTTTTCATTGCAATTCTAACAAACTACAATCAAAAAACATCAGTAATTGTAAGAAATTGTTATCTGTAATTGTAGGAAATTGTTATCTGACAATGTTATGTATCCATTATATCTCAATAAAGCTTGGAAGGGGAAGAAATTGGCATCCAAACCATCTAGCAGTTCAATTGCACCTTATGAAATACTTGGTCATGTCTGAAGTCAACAAAATTTTAGGCTTAGGTACTCATATGGAGTTAATTTAGGGTAGATTTTTAGCCAGTTTGTGGGTTCTCAAAACCACAACTTCAAATACAGAAGGCTTCCCAGCAGTCTTGTCAATTCTGTCTTATAATTTGCAGGGAGTCATTGTTTTCAGAACACATTTTCACATAGCATCTTAGTTGTCCAGGATATCCAGCTACAACATGATCTGATAGACACACAAAGGCAGGGGAAAGTGATGTAAGTCATCCCAGGCCTCCCAGAAATGAAGTAGGGTCTTCTAACATCAAAGCCTGGTGTTTGTTTCCAGAAATCACAGCTGAGCTAAACAACTGCACAAAACGCAGTCCACCCTCTGCTGCACATACAGTTGGTGTAGCCCATGTCCATCATGAGGAATTCTTCAGATCACACAATAAAATAGTAATGGAATACAGACATCAGGAAACCTAGATATTTAGAAATTAAGCCAAGCCCTGCTTTACAACTAATGGATGCCCATTGGAAGGGGGGGGGGGAATAGTATAAAGTAGCAGTCAAGAATATAAAAATTTATAAAACAGAAATGGAGTCACAGACATAGAAAACTAATGCATGGTTACCAAAAGAGAAAACTGGGAGTGGGGGTTTGTAAATTAGGAGATTGGGATATACACACTCCTATATACAAAACAAATAACCAACAAGGACCTACTGTATAGCACAGGGAATGACACTTTATATCTTGTAACAATATCTTCCATCTATAATGAAAGATAATATAAAAAAGAATATATATTATATACGTATTTATATATGTGACTGTGTAATAGAGTCATTTTGCTGTACATATAACTAATACAACAGTGTAAATCAACTATCAGTCCAGTTCAATTCAGTCGCTTAGTCTTGTTTGACTCTTAGTGACCCCATGGACTGCAGCACTCTAAGGTTCCCTGTCTATCACCAACTCCTGGAGTTTACTCAAACTCATGTCCATAGAGTCGGTGATACCATCCAACCATCTCATCCTCTGGCATCCATTTCTCCTCCTGCCTTTAATCTTTCCTAGCAACAAGGTCTTTTGCAATGAGTCAATTCTTTGCATCAGGTGGCCAAAATATTGGAGTCTCAGCTTCATCATCAGTCCTTCCAATGAACATACAGGACTGATTTCCTTTAGGATAGATTGGTTGGATCTCCCTGCAGTCCAAGGGACTCTCAAGAGTCTTCTCCAACACCACAATTCAAAAGCATCAATTCTTTAGCACTCAGCTTTCTTTATAGTCCAACTCTCACATCCATACATGACAACTGGAAAAACCATAGCTTTGATTAGATGGAACTTTGTTGGCAAAGTAATGTCTCTGCTTTTTAATATGCTGTCTAGGTTGGTCATAGCTTTTCTTCCAAGGAGCAAGCGTCTTTTAATTTCATAGCTTCAGTCACCATCCATAGTGATTTTGGAGCCCAAGAATATGAAGTCTCTGTTTCCATTGTTCCCTCATCTATTTGCCATGAAATGATGGGACTGGATGCCATGATCTTAGTTTTCTGATGTTGAGTTTTTAGCCACCTTTTTCACTCTCCTCTTTCACTTCCATCAAGAGGCTCTTTAGTTCTTCTTTGCTTTCTGCCATAAGTTTGGTGTCATCTGCACATCTGAGGTTATTGATATTTCTCCCAGTAATCTTGATTCCACCTTGTGCTTCATCCATCCCAGCACTTCTCATGATGCACTCTGCATATAAGTTAAATAAGCAGAGTGACAATATACACCCTTGGTGTACTCCTTTCCCAATTTGGAACAAGTCTGTTGTTCCATGTCCAGTTCTAACTGTTGCTTCTTGACCTGCATACAGGTTTCTCAAGAGGCAGGTTAGATGGTCTGGTATATTTCAATAAATTTATAATTATAAAACTGTGTGTCACTCACTATCCCATTACCAATTATCACCTATTAAATTTTTCCAGTTTATTGTTTAATTGTGTTGTACTACCTGATGTATAATATTTGAGCAATCTGCTTTAGGTGACCATGTCCTATGGACTGAAAGGGAGATAGTAAGAACAGGGTATAGAATTTGTCCTGCTTTATCCTTTGGTTGGTTCATTGGTGATGCTGCTGTTGATTCTGAGAAGCTACATAAGATTGTCTAGGCTTCTGCAAGGAGACCACCGAAAAATCCCAAGTCCTAAGAGCAGAGTAACTAATGATGGTCAGATAGGGAGCTCCACATGGAGGCTGGGGAACACACTACAAGAAACACACCGACCACGGTGCCCTAGAAGCAACCAGACATGGAACAACTAACTGGTTCAAAATTGGAAAAGCAGTATGTCAAGGCTGTATATTTTCACCCTGCTCATTTAACTTCTGTGCAGAGTACATACGTGAAATGTCGAGCTGAATGAAACACAAGGGGAATCAAGATTGCCAGGAGAAATACCAACAATCTCAGATATGCAGACAATACTACAGTAACAGCAGAAAGCAAAGAGGAACTAAAGAGCCTCTTGATGGGGGTGAAAGAGAAGAGTGAAAAAGCTCAGTGAAAAACTCAGCATTCAAAAAACTAACATCACAGTATCCGGTTGCATGGCTTTGTGGAAAATAGTTGGAGAAACAATGAAAAGAGTGAGAGACTTTATTTTCTCGGGTTCCAAAATCAATTTGGATAGTGACTGCAACCATGAAATTAAAAGATACTTGCTCCTTGGAAGAAAAGCTATGACAAACCTAGACAGTGTACTAAAAAGCAGAGACACCATTTTTCCAACGAAGGTCCATACAGTCAAAGCTATGTTTTTTCCAGTAGTCATGCATGGATGTGAGAGTTGGACCATAAAGAAGACTGAGCACGAAGAATTGTTGCTTTTAAACTGTGGTGCTGGAGGAGTCTTGAGAGTCCCTTGGACAGCAAGGAGATCAAACCAGTCAATCCTAAAGGAAATCAACCCTGAATATTCATTGGAAGGACTGATGCTGAAGCTGAAGCTCTGGTACTATAGCCACCTGATGCAATGACCCAACTTATCAGGAAGAAGACCCCTAGTGCTGGGAAAGACTGAAGGCAAAAGGAGAAGGGGGTAGCAGAGGATGAGATGGTTAGATAGCATCACTGACTCAATGGACATGAATCTCAGAAAACTCTGGGAGATAAGATAGTGGAGGACAGGGAAGCCTGGTGTGCTGTAGTCCATGGGGCTGCAAGGAGTCAGACACAACTTAGTAAATGAATAACAACTCTGCTCTGAAGGGTCATCACACTGAGATCTGCGCCTCTCCCAGGTCTTACTCTGCTGCTGCTGCTAAGTCACTTCAGTCGTGTCCAACTCTGTGTGACCCCATAGACGGCAACCCACCAGGCTCCCCTATCCCTGAGATTCTCCAGGCAAGAACACTGGAGTGGGTTGCCATTTCCTTCTCCGATGCATGAAAGTGAAAAGTGAAAGTGAAGTCGCTCAGTCATGTCCGACTCTTCGCGACCTCATGGACTGCAGCCTACCAGGCTTCTCCATCCATTGGATTTTCCAGGCAAGAGTACTGCCTTCTCCGCAGGTCATACTCTAATTTGTGCTAAAGCTTAGCACACACCTTGCACTTCCTAGATGAAAACATCAGCTGAGATGTTTCATCTGTGATTCATCCTGATTCACTGTAAGCATTTGATGAGTAAACGTGCATATACACAAATGCCTTCCTGATTCCACAAGTTGTTGAAATTGTCATTTACCTAAATTTTGGACCACCTGACCCATTCTTGGAAAGTAGCAGAGGTGGACAACATGCTATTAGTAAGCTCACCTACCAAGCGTCTGGCACCTACTGTCTTGTTTAATCTCTGCAGTCTTTCAGGTAGGAAGTAGTTTACTAACTGTTATAACATTTATTGATCAGGTAATTATAGTTACATCATAGCTGTTAGGGGAGAAGGCGATGGCAACCCACTCTAGTACTCTTGCCTGGAAAATNAGGTGGACAACATGCTATTAGTAAGCTCACCTACCAAGCGTCTGGCACCTACTGTCTTGTTTAATCTCTGCAGTCTTTCAGGTAGGAAGTAGTTTACTAACTGTTATAACATTTATTGATCAGGTAATCATAGTTACATCATAGCTGTTAGGGGAGAAGGCGATGGCAACCCACTCTAGTACTCTTGCCTGGAAAATCCCATGGACAGAGGAGCCTGGTAGGGTGCAGTCCATGGGGTCGTTGAGGGTCAGACACAACTGGGCGACTTCACTTTCACTTTTCACTTTCATGCATTGGAGAAGGAAATGGCAACCCACTGCATTGTTCTTGCCTGGAGAATCCCAGGGACGGGGGAGCCTGGTGCGCTGCCGTCTATGGGGTCACACAGAGTCAGACATGACTGAATCAACTTAGCTGCAGCAATAGCAGCATAGCTGTTAGGATATTTATTCAGATGAAAATATAGGATAAGCCAGCACCTTTGCTGTATAAAACTCCTTTCTGAGTTTTATCAACGTATCCAAAAATATTTTGCCATTTGCAGTGTTTTGACCTGTGATTTGCTTCAGTGACTACAGAAAGTCACAGTCTATAATATTGAGTGTGTGAAGAAAGCCAACCAAGGAAAGATACTCTGTCCTGAATTCTACAAACAAGGAAACCAGCCAAGGGACAAGTGATGCCAGGGTTACAGAAGAACAGATGAGAAGATTTCAGAAATACAGAGCTACCTTCTAACTCTGTGGCCTGATGTCATTTAAAGGAGTAAATAGATTTGTGGGTAGAGTAAGAACAAGAGCTGTATTATCATCCCAGCATCTCTCCTTGGGGGTGAACATTGAAAATTGTCAGGTTTACATCCTGTATGCAACAAGCTCAAATAACCATATGGCTCATTCTGAAAACAAATTCAGGAAGTCTTTGTTTTGTTTAATTTGCTGTTTAAATATGTATATTTGGTGGCTGTCTCATTCATTCCATTCTGTGAAAATAACAATTTAAAATTGTTAAAAATTTTATATTGTTTAAAATTTTCATTTATTATGTAAGTTTCTGGGCAAATGAAATTTTAATGATTATCTTACAACCAGGTTTTTGACCCTCAAAGCTTCTCTTATCTTGGAATCTGTGTGGACAAAGACTCCACACCTGTACGTTTGCTATAAGACTGAGAATTTCCTTCTCTTATCAAAGGCAATGACGCAGCAACTTAAAAGTAAAAGGGAATGGCCCAGGGTGATTTCCACTGTCACTTTCCATTTTCCTTCATGACTAAGGAGTATAATGTGCTTTAAAAAGGATCCAGAGTTTCCAATATCAGGAGGACTCACATCCCACTGATGAGGGGAAGTCTCCCCAATCAGATAAGTACTTTTTGAGGAGGAAAACAAATCAAACAAGCATTAAACTCTGCTCAGCATTAGCTTCTATGGTTTCACTGGTTATTTCTGGGTATGCATTATTTGGAAAAAGAGTAATTGGAGAAGGATCATGATGTAGAATGCCTTGTCCAAGACTTGATTAAGGTGTTTTATAATTACTCCTCAGGCTTTTTTCCAGGAACTGCATGCCCCGAAGGATGTTTTAAAAGCATTCTATTTCTCCGCTCACCCAGAGCAGCCACATGTTAGCTACAGTAGCTGACAGCCTGAGGGTGCTTCGTTCAGTTTTAATCCTAAACACTTATGGGAGATTACTCAAGATGTGAGCAAAGAAGGAAAATAGAAAAGCCAGAGGCACACGAGCCTGAGACAGGGCCAAGACCTCAGTTCCTTCCTAATGACTTCACCACGCACAGACAAGGCCGTGCAGGAAGCCCTAACACTATAGGTGAACCACGCATGCCCAGTTCTACCGTTGACTGGACTGTGTAAACACAGAGTACCATCATTCATTCTGCTCTGAAGTTTGTTACCATAACCAAGTGCAGGTTTGGTCTACTCAGCATCTCCCCCTACCTCATCCACACCAAGCCTGCCCCCACCTCAGGGCCTCTGCATCTGCTAATCCGTGTGCCTAGGATGTTCTTCCCATCCACCTGCCCGTGTCAGAGCCCTCCTGCAGTCACAGAGCAGGGTGCCCTTCCCAGACACTCTTCTCCTGGTCAGCATCCCCCGTCCATCATTATTCACCATCTCATGCACTCCTGTGTTTCCAGATACCATTTATCATTTTGGTTGCTCAATTGCTGCTTACCCACCTCTGTAACTAACCCATGGACCTTTCCAGAGGGAGGATCCTGTGTGCCTTGTTCATAACCCTGTTCCCAGAAGAGTGTCTGGGACTCTTATTATGGAGGCATGTAGGTGAGCTGGGGTATATGTGTGGGAAAATGTAGTGGCAGTGGTGGTGTGATTATCAGTATTATTAATATTAACTACAAATCTACAGGCCCACTCATATGGGAAGAATCTATAAATCACAAAGTAATGTTACTAGAGGGAAGTTTCCATATATTCTCCAGCCAGGTTATTCTTCAGAAGATTCAGAGTGTGGTACTGCACTTGCTCACTCAGTCGTGTCCAACTCTTTGTGACCTCATGGACTATAGCCCACTAGTCTCCTCTGTCCATGGGGATTCTCCAAGCAAGAATACTAGAGTGGGTTGCCATGCCCTTCTCCAGGAGATCTTCCCAATCCAGGGATCGAACCCACGTCTCCTGCATTGCAGGCAGATTCTTTACCAGCTGAGCTACTAGGGAAGCCCCCAGGGTGCAGTGCTATCACTCTAATTCCAAGAAGGGGACTGCATCATCTCAGTCCTCCAGAAAAGTCTGATTGGCAATGGCCCCTTGTTGCTGCTGCTAAGTCACTTCAGTCGTGTCCAACTCTGTGACCCCATAGACGGCAGCCCACTAGGCTCCTCTGTCTCTGGGATTCTCCAGGCAAGAATACTGGAGTGGGTTGCCATTTCCTTCTCCAGTGCATGAAAGTGAAAAGTGAAAGTGAAGTCGCTCAGTCGTGCCTGACTCTTAGCGACCCCATGGACTGCAGCCTACCAGGCTTCTCCATCCATGGGATTTTCCAAGCAAGAGTACTGGAGTGGGGTGCCATTGCCTTCTTAGACTAATGTAAATATTCCCTGCCTTGGATGTAAATGCAGCCACTATGGAAAATAGCATGGAGGTTCCTCAAAAAAACAAAATTAATATTGCCATATGATCCAGCAATCCCACTCCTGTGCACATAACCAGACAAAACTCTAACTTGAAAAGACAAATGCACCTCTGTGTTCACTGCAGCATTATTCCCAGTATCCAAGACATGGAAACAACCTAATTGTCCATCAATAGATGACTGGGTAAAGACATGGTGCATATACACAATAGGATATTATTCAGCCATAAAAAAGCATGAAGTAATTCCATTTGCAGCAACACCGACTGAACTAGAGGTTGTCATACTAAGAGAAGTCAGACAAAGAAAGACAAAGACTATCTGATATCACTTACCTGTGAAATCTAACATATGACATGATGAGCTTTTCTATAAAACAGAAGGGCTTCCCTGGTGGCTCAGCAGCAGAGAACCCGCCTGAAATGCAGGAGCCACGGGAGATGTGGGTTTGATCCCTGGGTGGGGAAGAGCCCCTGGAGGAGCGCATGGCAACCAACTAATATTCTTGCCTGGGAGACTCCCATGGACAGAGGAGCCTGGCGGGCTACAGTGCATGGGGTCACAGAGAGTCGGACACGACTGAGTGACTTAGCAAGCACACTTGAAACAGAAAGACTCACAGACATAGAGAACAGACTTGTGGTTCCCAACAGGGAAGTAGGTTGGAGAAGGACAGATTGGGAGTTTGCGATGAGCAGATGCATATTACTATATATAGAATGGATAGGTAACAAGGTCCTACTGCATAGCACATAGAACTGTACTCAATATCCTATGAAAAACCATAGTAGAAAAGAATATGAAAAATAATAAATATATGTCCAATTGAAACACTTTGCTGTACAGTAGAAATTAACACATTGTAAATCAACTACAATAAAAATTTTAAAAATAAAACAATGAAAGATAAAATAAAAGTTTACTGCTAAATACTCCCTGCTTTGTATGGAGTTAGTTTTTCTCCTCTGTGATCCTCCTCCTAGGTTGGCTTGTCTGCCTTCTAGAAGTGGGTCATGACTCAGGATAAGGCGAGGCTGCAGTGAGTCAGACTTGGAGTGGCTCTGAATCGAGGTCCATGTGGCTTCCTTAACTGCCGCACCCAGGGGAGGGGTTTTATCTAATTCTGGATCTGTAATAGGTTCACCACAGTTGGAGAAGACTCTTGAGAGTCCCTTGGACTGCAAGGAGATCCAACCAGTCCATTCTGAAGGAGATCAGCCCTGGGTGTTCTTTGGAAGGAATGATGCTAAAGCTGAAACTCTAGTACTTTGGCCACCTCATGCAAAGAGTTGACAGATTGGAAAAGACTCTGATGCTGGGAGGGATTGGGGGCAGGAGGAGAAGGGGACGACAGTGGATGAGATGGCTGGATGGCATCACTGACTCGATGGACGTGAGTTTGAGTGAACTTCGGGAGTTGGTGATGGACAGGGAGGCCTGGCGTGCTGCGATTCATGGGGTCGTAAAGAGTCAGACACGACTGAGCGACTGAACTGAACTGAATAGGTTCACCAACTGAGAAATCGTTGCATTGTTGGCAATAAAGTCATTCAATGCCAATCCACTCTGAAGAGACAGACTGGAAGAACTCTGTGCATAGTGTGGGGTCAAAAAAGCACTGAGCTACAGATCAAAGGAAACAAAAATGTGAGGAATTCCCAGCATGGAGCCCTGGGGATCGATCAAGTCACCTGGCTGATGTTAACCTCAGTTTCCACGGGTGGGAAATGAGCACACTGAAGGCAGGCTGGGCTAAGTGATGATGTTCTGTAGGGGAAGTGTATTAAGTCCATTTCAATTGATGGTTTTCTCAACTTAATGCTGGATGTAACACTGAGATCTAACCCTATTGTAAGTGGAGGACAATCTGCACTGTTTTCAATGATATATTTCACTAGAATCTCCTGATTTGAAGAGAATTTTACAAGCAAAATAATAAAGAATTGGACCTCACCCTTTATCTGCTTTCCTTTAAATGTCTGGGTAGACATTGCTTTTTAGGAGATGCTTTTATGAGTACCAGTGCCTGCTTGATGCCTTGCCCACATGGCTTTCAGTTCTCATTGTGGTACTTAAAATACTAGGATCGGGGCTTCCCTAGTGGCTCAATATTAAAGAATCTGCTTGCAAATTCAGGAGACATGGGTTAAATCCCTGATCCCAGAAGATCCCACATGCCTTGTAGCCATTAAGCCTGTGCACAGTTACTGAGCCGCTCCTAAAGAGCCTGGGAGCTGCAACTACTGAAGCTTTCACACCCTAGAGCCTGTGCTTTGCAACAACAGAAGGCACTACAGTGAGAAACCCACACACTACACCTGGAGAATAGACCCTGCTCACCCGAACTGGAGAAAAGCCTGTGCACTCACTAGTGAAGACCCAGCACAGCCAAAAATAAAACACTAGGATTCCAACTGCCAAAGTATTTGACTTTCTAGATTTTGAGTGTGATGAGGTTGGTTATTTTACAAATCAAGCCACATTAACACAAAATAAACTAGAAAATTAGGCTGTACTCTGTCACAGCTCCAAGATTTTATGCTGATGCTTTCCATAGATGACTTCTGGCCCCAAACAGGCTACCATCTAAATCTGCGTCTTTTATCTCAGAAACTTCAAATCAACATTTCTCTACTGCAAGTTATTCTGATCTCAATTCTACTTTTCTCATAGAAACATACCATGCATTGTCAATTAAGATAATTCTCTCTCCATGGACTGTAGAACTAACACTCTTAACTATAGGTCAGGTGCTGCTTTATCTTTTAATGAAATACCCAGTGATGAAGCACATTATGATTGGTCAGTATAACTGAGTTGTTCCTCAACTTTGAAATAATGTCATTTCATATCTCTGACTTAATACATTGAGAATTCAAAAAAGGTATAAATCAGACTTAAGGTAATGGTGGTGAATCAATGTAGGAAAGTTAAGTTTCGCTTAAGTAGAGAATTTAAAATCTAAGATGTTGCTATAGTTTAATTGTGATGCTATATGATCTGTTCAGTGGTATTTGTTAAGAAAGGTAAAATAAAACCTCCACCTGACTCCTTCCTGGGTGCTCCATCCTGTACATGAATTATTTTTGTGCAGATAGATTGCAATCATCATTCCATTCTTCATTTATTTCTTTTTTAAATAGTAGAGAACATTTTCTAGGTCAGCAAGAGAGATTTTTTAAAAATTCTAATAGGATGTTCTGTTTTAATGTTTGGTGACAGTTTACCTCCAGAGAGAAATTGAAATATTAAAAAGACATGCTAAAATTCCATGAGGATTTATAGACTGTCATACAGACTGAAGTCAGAAAGATGAAAACAAATATCATATATTAATGCATCTATGTGGAATCTAGAAAAATGGTGTAGATGATCTCATTGGTAAAAGAGAAATAGAGACACAGATGCAGAGAACAAATGCATGGATCCTAAGCAGAGGAAAGAAGGGAGGATAAATTGGGAATTTGGCATTGACATATATAAACTACCGATTCTAAGGATAAGGTAGATAACTAATGAGAATATACTGTATAGCCCAGGGAACTCTACTCAAGTGCTTTGTGGTGATCTAAATGCAAAGGAAATCCAAAGGGGGGCATGTATATATTTATATATGTACAGCTGATTCACCTTGCTGTACAGTAGAAACTAATACAACCATTGTAAAACAACTATATTTGAATAAAAATTAATTAAAAATAACAAAATACCATTGACCTATGATCATCCATGAAGCATGAATCTATTGCAAAGTAAAGGAGGATGTACACGGATAAGGTCCTTTGTGGTTATGGAAGATTTTCAGATTTAGAGACTGAAAAACCTGACAAATCACAAACACATATAATTTTTTTTTAACCTTAAATTAGCAAATGCACTAAAAAAAGCAAAAAAGAAACGTGCAATGATTTCCTCCATTTTTTAATATCATCCAGAATGAGTGGCTGAGATGGCAGATGCCTCATAATAGTAAGGGTTCTTGTGTAGGTTTAATAGAAATAATTGGTATCTAAGAAGTGCTTAAATTTATCAAACAAACAAGCCAGTTTACCATCTGTCCCTTTGGACAAATAGACCACTGGGCCCAATAGGGCTCCTGAAATGTTTCATGTCTCAATTCAGTGTCTCTCTTGTTCCCATTCTCCACCTGTGAATCACCATGGAGATGGTTCTGCCACACAGGATCTCCATTGGCTTCCAGGAAGGTCCACAACTCTGGAGCATCAAAAGGTGAGATCTACCCCTCTCTTCTTCCTCCCTCACACACACACACACACACACACAATGTTAACCTGCTTCTCTCACCTTTGGATGGAACAATTTTGGGTTTTGACCTAGGGCTGTGTCTTCCTGAATGAGACACTAGACGTCTTCACAGTGGCTGCACACAGTACCCTGATGTATGATCTCACTGACAGAGCTGACTTCACAAACTATCATGTTTCACCTTTTAGCAGACTGTTCACATTTCCAATTGTGCTTTTCCTCAGAGTCTCCGCTGATTCAGGGAGAGAAGGTGGAGGGATAAGGGTCTGACTACACAACCCCTATCATGATAAAAGCATCTTTCCTGGATTCAGCATTGGCCTAGATCTGACTGGGAGCTTCCTGTTACTACATTCACTATCTTTAAATTAGTAAATGTGGATTTTATGGATGATGGGGAAGGATGCGGGTCTGTGGTGTCCTGAAGTACTGAGGTTTACTCAACAAAACCTTACTAGGTGTCATTAACACATAATCTACACCTTGATGACCTATTTCCCTGGGTCATAAACTCCTCTCCTGAGTTGCAATGGCTTTATCTGCCAGGGAACCTGAAAAAAAA
>SJYT01066637.1:206040-319663 GCA_006410635.1 Cephalophus harveyi
TTTCTCCACAGAGAGCATCCTCCAGATTTTCTCTAATTCTCAGAAAGATCTTGATAGGCAGGCATTGTCATTCCTTTTTTTGCTGATGAGGAAACTAAAGAGGGTAAATGATTTGCCCAAAGTCACACAGACATAAAGGTCAAAGAAATGGGAAGCAAATCAAGGTTATTCTGACATCAACACCAGTTCCTATCCCATGACATCACAATTAGAAGCCACATACTACCACTCTCTTCTGTTTTCTAAAAGGAATTATGCCTCCAAATTGTGCACAGGAGCAAAGGGCAGTGTCTGAGTCCTCAGAACGTTCCCACTGCCATTCAGGGGAAGACCACATAAACTGGGAAGGAAACAAAAACTGATTTTGTGCATCTGAGATGATGACTGGATTCTGTTTATTTGTCTCTACTGGGGGACATTTAAGAAAGTTTAAAAAAGCTATTTTTAGTTATGGATTGATTAACTATAAATCATTAGACCCTTGCCTCAAAGTTATTATACGCTTTAACACATGGATAGGACTTGGAATTTCACTAACACCTCTAGGTGTGGGGCTGGGGGACACACGGATTGAGTACTACACAACTCCAAGGGATGCGATGCACTCGCCACACGGTGCACGTGCTCAGTCACTCCAGTCATGTCTGACTCTTTGCAGCCCCATGGACTGCATGTAGCCCACTAGACTCTTCTGTCCATGGGATTCTTCAGGCAAGAATACTGGAGCAGGTGACTACGCTGTGCTCCAGCAGATCTTTCCGACCCAGGGTTCACACCTGTGTCTCCTGCACTGAGGTGCATTCTTTACCACAGAACCACCAGGGAAGCCCCTGGGCACACACACCACCCAGCTAATTAAACAGAAGATAGTTGAGACCTCGACTGATATTCGAGTTTCTCATGTCCTGATAACATCACCTCTGAATATGCAGAAACAATACAGAAGACACGGACCAAACAGCCATTGAACTATTAATGGAAGCAAAAGCTCCACTTATGTATCTGCTACTATAATTGACCTTTATGTAAGTCTGTACTTCCACGTTTATGACCTTTCAACTTTTCACTTGCTCTCAAGTTGTGGGAAAGAAAGCAAAGTCCTGGCTCCTGTCCCTTATTTTATCTTGGTTTTGTGGTGTTTCTGAAGAAATTATGCATGATACTGAAATTCCATTGACAATTAGAATTTGCTGTAAAAAATATTTTGACAAAAAAGAAACACTGTTCTTTCAAATCTGTGGCCTTGAGTTGAAAAAAAGCAATTTGTAGTGAACTATGCTTGTATTTTTTATTTTACTGATTTCTACGTAGAACTTCAAGAGAACAAAAGGGTTTTTCTTCCTTTTTAAACATACTCAGTTTTATCTAGGTTCTATTCTTCTTTGTTTTATTGTAGCTTAACTTTCAAGGTTTTAGATCAGAAACAAACACCACGGAGAAAAATAGCTTATTGCCTAGATAAAGAGCATTAAGAGCAGTGTTGATCTGTTTTGCAGGAAAGCACTAATTTAATTTGCTTTGCTCTAACTACTGCATATAAACCAGATGATTATACTCATAACTTAAACATTTATAAAAAGAAGGAATATAGGCAAAGAGATAAGGGACCATTTGCAGTATTAACTGATCAAAGCTGCACAGTAAATAGAAACGTTTAGATCTGCAGAGGATCTCTGGAAAGTATAATGGGAAGCAAAGTGAATGATGGTACAAACGCTGAAAGTAAAACGAGTATGTTGCTTTCAAATATGAAAAAAAATCCTAATATACAAAATTCCATAACATCAAACGTATATACATTTAGGAATTTCATATAGCTGGCCTAAAGGAAGAAGGAAATTGAATGTGTGTGTGTGTGCTAAGTCGGTTCAGTAGTGTCTGACTGTAGTAGTAAGTAGTAGTCAGACTACAGGTGTCTGACTGTAGTAATAGTGACCCCATGAACTGTAGCCCCCCAGCTTCCTCTGTCTATGGGATTCTCCAGGTAAGAACACTAGAGTGGATTGCCATTTCCTTCTCCAGGGGATATTCCCAAAACAGCGATCAGACCCATGTCTTTTAGTCTCCTGCATTGGCAGGTGGGTTCTTTACCCTTAGCACCACCTGGAAAGCAAAGGGGAAACCAAATAAGTGGGTTTTTTTAAGTGCTTGTTTAATTATCAAGAATGAAAGGATTCTCAGAATGGACAAAGAAGTCCAAATGTACAAACTTTCAGCTATAAAATTAATCAGTCCTGAGCATATGATGCACGGCATGGTGACTAGAGTTAGTAATGCCCTATTGTACATTTGAACCTTGCTAAGAGAGTCTCCCCACTCCAGTACTCTTGCTTGGAAAATCCCATGGACGGAGGAGCCCGGGAGGCTGCCATCCATGGGGTCACTAAGAGTCAGACACGACTGAGGGACTTCACTTTCATTTTTCACTTTCATGCATTGGAGAAGGAAATGGCAACCCACTCCAGTGTTCTTGCCTGGAGAATCCCAGGGATGGGGGAGTCTGGTGGGCTGCCGTCTATGGAGTCACACAGAGTCGGACACGACTGAAGCGACTTAGCAGCAGCAAGAGAGTCTGATGGATGTGAACTAGGCTTAGAGTGGTGATCATTTTGCAGTATATACACATATGAAGTTATCATGATGTACATTATAACTAGGGCTTTCCAGGTGGTGCTAGTGGTAAAAAACCCAGCTGCCAATGCAGGAGAAATTAGAGACATGGGTTCAGTCCCTGGGTCAGGAAGATCCCCTGGAGCAGAACATGGCAATCCACTCCAGTATTCTTGCCTGGAGAATCCCATGTACAGAGGAGCCTGGCAGGCTACGGTCCATAAGGTCACAAAGAGAGACATGCCTGAAGCAACTTAGCACACATGCATATCAAAACTAATATAATGCTATATGTATGACTCAATATAAAAGTCACAACAAAAATAAAGTTATGTAGTTGGTATTTCTGAGGTAGGAGATAGATAGTCTCAAGGTTAGACATTCACAATTGGCCTCCTGTTTGCATTTCATGGTGCAGAAAGAAGTGGGCTTCAGGGTGGATTCTTGTGACTAGCCTCCTGTATACATCCCCTGAGACAAGAGACAGGTGGGCTCCAGTTAAAATGTTCACAATCAGCCTCCTTTTGGCCCTCCAAAATGGAAGTAACAACAGAAACAGGGTAAATAACAAGACTTTGTCTCTTGCAAACACCTTAAGATAATACTTGTGACAATAGTCAAGGTAATAGTCATGGTAAGGACAAAGAGGGGCAAAGCCCTGTTTGGTAAAGGATTAAGGGACTTCCACTCCTCCCTTTCTGGGACAAGAGAGACACCATACATATGCAGAAAGACTCCTTGGGGTCAAAACTCAGAGGATAATTCCAGGCCATGAGTCCTGCTCCTTCCAGAAGCCTTCACTTCGTGATCCATCTTGGCTGAGGAGTGCGTGTGCACTTCAGGAGAAGGTCCTGAGACAAACCAACCAGGGTGGGACAAAGCAAGATGACAAAGGCCCAGAAAACTGACCCCTTACAAAGGATTTCAACTTCCCAAAGGAGAAACTCTCTCTGAGTTCATCTGTGTGCTTTTCTGCAAGTACTTATCTTTTCAATAAGCTTTTTGCTTTAGTCTTTACCCTCTGCCTCCTCATCTTAATCCATTCCTGACTAAGGAGGCAAGGACTCAGGGCTCCAGCTCTAACTGGAGTCCAGCAGTGGTCTGGACTGGAGTCTAACTGAGGTTCAGCAGTTAGGACATCCGCTCTGGGAAACTAAGACCTTGCTTCCAGCTACTGCTCACTGCAAGCTGCTGCTTACTGCCGCATGTGTCTGAAATCATTTCCAGAATAAGAAAGGCTAACAAAACCACTCTTGAGTGGTGAATTTTAAAGCAGATAAGCCCCATTTAAAAATCAATGGGCCCATGGGGCATGGGCTAGCCCTCTTCCCTGGGCCCTGAGTTATCATCATTTCTGGTGATTTCTAGATGTATGTATGCATGTAGCTTGACAACAGACATTTGTGGAAAAGAAAACTGAACAAGCATAAGTGGATCAGCTAAGAAAGAATCAGGCTTAGTGGTTTCTCTATGCAAAAGAAAGTGAAGTCGTGTCAGACTCTTTGAGACCCCATGAACTGTAGCCTACCAGGTTCCTCCCTCCATGGAATTCTCCAGGCAAGAGTACTGGAGTGGGTTGCCATTTCCTTCTCCAGGGAATCTTCCTGACCCAGGGATCGAACCGGGGTCTCACGCATTCCAGGCAGACGCTTTAACCTCTGAGCCACCAAGGAAGTTTACTACTAAGGACTGAACTCCTATTTACTCCACAGCAACTCGATCCCCCAATTAAGACTTGAAGTCCAGGGAATTCACAGCCTCAGGCAGTTCTCAGACACCTTCCGGGAGAATGTCCATTGTCTCAATTCCTGCCGAGTATACGCTGTCATTCTCTCATTATTATCTGCCCATGACACTCTGGTTTAAGCCTTATTTTAGAATTAGATTAAAAATACATATCAAAGGCTTCCCTCATAGCTCAGTTGGTAAAGAATCTGCCTGCAATGCAGAAGACCTTGATTCAATTCCTGGGTCGTGAAGATCTGCTGGAGAAGGGATAGGCTACCCATTCCAGTATTCCTTCACTTACCTTGTGGCTGAACTGGCAAAGAATTCACCTACAATATGTGAGACCTGGGTTAGATCCCTGGATTGGGAAGATCCCCTGGAGAAGGGAAAGGCTGCCCATTTCAGTATTCTGGCCTGGAGAATTCCATGGACTGTATAGCCCATGGGGTTGCAAAACTCCAGCACGAGTAAGCAACTTTCACTTCACTTCTTCACTTCACTTCTTCACTTCACTTCACTTCATAAATATCAAACCAGTCAATCCTAAAGAAAATCAGCACTGAATATTCATTGGAAGGACTGATGCTGAAGCTTCAATATTTTGATCACCTAATACAGAGGCAATTCATTGGAAAAGACCCTGATGCTGGGAAATACTGAAGGCAAGAGAAGGGAACCGCGGAGGATGAGATGGTTGGATGGCATCCCTGACTCAACGGACATAGGTTTGAGCAAATTCTGGGAGATAGTAGAGGACAGAGGAGCCTGGCATGCTGCAGTCTGTGGGGTCGCAAAGTGTTCGATACAACTGAAGAACAACCATCTAGCTTCCACCTGCACTACCTAATTGGCAAGTGGTGTGTTTATTAGAGGGACCTGATTTCATCCACTGAACAAAACAAAGATGTCTGATGCTAAAAGGTTTCTGTTTTAGAAAGGCCTCCAGCCAGCAAGCTAAGGGCATTAGAAGATGCTGCACACCCAGGGCTACTTAAAGAAGGGAGAGTGAAGAATCTAGTTCAGTTCTCCAGACTGAGTTCCCTCAAGTACACGGGAGAGATGGAATTAGAAAAGTTCTATCTCAAGTTTCCTCTGAGATATAAAGGAGCCACACTGAAATCAGCAAGAGTGTGAATTGACAATTCTACAACATAATTTTCTGAATAAATTAATAGGAGAGGAGATTAGGAGAGGCAGGGGGAGAAGTGATAAATTATATTTTCAACCATAAAGAATTAAGAGGTTGAATTAATAGGAATCCTCATAAGTACTAAGAAAATCTAAGGAAGGAAGTGGAAAAAATAATATAGGAAAATAAATCCAGTCTCATCTCATTCATATTTGGAGACCAGGAATTACCATGAAATGCATTTTGATATTTCTTCTTCAGTTCAGTCACTCAGTCATGTCTGACTCTTTGTGACTCCATGGACTGACTTATTAACATCAGTCACTCAGTCATGTCTGACTCTTTGTGACTCCTTCCCTGTCCAATACCAATACCCAGAGCTTGCTCAAAGTCATGTCTATTGAGTTGGTGATGTCATCCAACCATCTCATCCTCTGTTGTCCCCTTCTCCACCTGCCTTCAATCTTTCCCAGCATCAGGGTCTTTTCCAGTGAGTCAGGTTGTTGCATCAGGTGGCCAAAGTACTGGAGCTTCAGTTTCAACAACAGTCCTTCCAAAGAATATTCAGGACTGATTTCCTTTAGGATTGACTAGTTTGATCTCCTTTGTCCAAGGGAATCTCAAGAGTCTCCTCCAACAGCCCAGTTCAAAAGCATCAATTCTTTGGCACTCAGCTTTCTTTATGGTTCAACTCTCACATCCATACATGACTACCGGAAAAAAAACATAGCTTTGACTAAATGGACCTTTGTCAGTAAAGCAATGTCTGCTTTTTAATATGCTGCCTAGGTTTGTCATGGCTTTTCTTCAAAGGAGCAACCATCTTTTAATTTCATGGCTGCAGTCACCATCTTCAGTGATTTTGGAGCTCAAGAAAACAAAGTCTGTCACAGTTTCCATTGTTTGTCTGTCTATTTGCCATGAGGTGATGGGACCGGATGCCATGATTTCAGTTTTCTGAATATTGAGCTTTAAGCCATCTTTTTCACTCTCCTCTTTCACTTCCATCAAGAGTCTCTTTAGTTCCTCTTCACTTTCTGCCATAAGGATGGTGTCATCTGCGTATCTGAGGTTATTAATATTTCTCCTGAATATCTTAATTCCAGCTTGTGTTTCATCCAGCCCAATATTTTGCATGGTGCTGTCCATGGGGTCGCTAAGAGTCAGACATGACTAAGCGACTTCACTTTCACTTTTCACTTTCATGCATTGGAGAAGGAAATGGCAACCCACTCCAGTATTCTTGCCTGGAGAACCCCAGGGACAGAGGAGCCTGGTGGGCTGCCGTCCATGGGGTCGCACAGAGTCGGACACAACTGAAGTGATTTAGCAGCTGCATATAAGTTAAATAAGCAAGGTGACAATATACAGCCTTGAAGTATTCTGTTCTCAATTTGGAACCAGTCCATTGTTCCACATCCAGTTCTAACTGTTACATCTTGATCTGCATGCAGATTTCTGAGCAGGCAGGTAAGGTGGTCTGATATTCCCATCTCCTGGAGAATTTTCCACAGTTTGTTGTGATACACACAGTCAGAGGCTTTGGTCTAGACAATGAAGCAGAAGTAGTTGTTTTTTTCTGGAATTCTCTTGCTTTTTCTATGATCCAATGGATGTCTGCAATTTGATCTCTGGTTCCTCTGCCTTTTCTAAATCCAGCTTGAATATCTGGACGCTCTCAGTTCACATACTGTTGAAGCCTAGCTTGGAGAATTTTGAGCATTACTTTGCTACTGTGTGAGATGAGTGTAATTGTGTGGTAGTTTGAACATTCTTTGGCATTTCCTGTTAGTCTAATTTATTTTTTTTAAATTGGAATATAACTGATTTACAATATTGTTAGTAAATTAGTTTTAGGTGTACAGAAAAGTGATTCAGTTATATATTTATATGAGAGTGTACATGTATATATATATATAGATTTCACTTATAGTTTATTATGAGATATTGAATATAGTTCCCTGTATTGTACATTAAATCCTTGTTGGTTCCCTTTTTTATACATAGTAATTTGTACCTGTTAATCTCTTACTCCCAACTTATCCCTCCGCCTTTACCCGCTGTTTATCATAAATGTGTCCTCTATGTTTGTGAGTCTTTTTCTGTTTTGTAAATAAGTTCATTTATACTTTCTTTGGAAGGAATGATGCTAAAACTGAAACTCCAGTACTTTGGCCACCTCATGCAAAGAGTTGACTCATTGGAAAAGACTCTGATGTTGGGAGGGATTGGAGGCAGGAGGAGAAGGGGACGACAGAGGATGAGATGGCTGGATGGCATCACTGACTTGATGGATGTGAATCTGAGTGAACTCTGGGAGTTTTGATGGACAGGGAGGCCTGGCATGCTGCAACTCATGGGGTCGCAAAGAGTTGGACATGACTGAGCGACAGAACTGAACTGAACTGATACTACTTTTTAGATTCCACATATAAAGTATATCATATTATTCATCCAATATAAGAGCACCTAAACACATAAATCAAATGTTACCAAGTCCAAGCTCACTCTGCTTGCTGCACGATAGACCAAGGAATCCAAGAAACAAGATGTTGAGGCAAGGAGGAGATTTTAACCAGGGAGCCAGCAGACCGAGAAGATGGCAGGCTAGAACCTCAAGTTATCTTATTGGGGTCTGGAGGCCAGGTCCTTTTATAGATCAGGGAGAAAGAAGCAATGAGGAACTAAAGTCAAAATTCAGAATAGAGAGGGAGATGCAGTGAGGGAGTAAAGTGAAAGGGTCTTCATTCTTGTAAAACATCTCTGAAGGATGTCCAGCCTTCAGAAGGAGTGTGTTATCTCTTCTATTCACAGATAGGCAGGGACAAACTATCTCTCCATGAGCTGAACAAAGGCGCTTTAGTTTACAGTCAAATAGAGGGGCAGGGTCCTCCAGGCAAGCCATTGCGTATGATTATGGTAATAAAAGCAAGTCAAAGAAACAGTTTCCAACATGGAGTCGAATTGGCTTCCTCCCTGCAACAAAAGCACTAACAGACATTAAGAGTGAATGAGATGGGGAATAGCATAACTTATTAACATCAGAAAAGGTCCTTGGAAACAAACATACAACATTTCCTTTCCAATTTTCAGCATGTTTCTCTCTGCTTTGAGAGGAAATGAGAATTCTGTTTAGTGGGACAAGTAGAGCCAAGTCCCTTCACCTACAGGAGAGAATGAATACTCTGAATTGGCCCAGGATAAATTCACCTGGATTTAGCTGGTGGGGTAATTCCCCTTGTGCTGACCATTGAGGAAGGGATTTATATATGATAGAGATATTTGTTCCTGGTCACCAGGTGACAGTTTTAGAGGTCAAGTAAATGACTTTTCTAATCCTCAAAAATCTGGCAGGGGTAAAGGGATCATTTGATCCATCACCACTGAGTAACTGAATGGAAGGCAACAATCACTAATGCACAAGTCGACTGTTTTGCTTCCAGTAGATGATTAAGAAGATGGATGGCTATTTTTCAAGCAGTGGTGAAACAGAGCAGGACCCTGGAGCTGTGGGACTCCTGGGCACAAAAGCCTTTCTGTGTCCACTATTTCCTGATTACAGGAAATAGGCTTCATTCTGTCTCTAAGACATTCCTTGAGTTCCAAGGGCAGGTTCAGACAGATACAATTAGGGAAGGAAGAGATAAAGAGACCAGGGAAGGATTTCCCTGGTGGTTCAGTGATTCAGAATCTGCCTGCTAATGCAGGGGACAAGGTTTTTTCCTGAACTGCGAAAATTCCATATGACACAGGCAACTAAGTCCCTAAGTGTTGCAATACTCTGGAGCTGCAACTGCTGAGCCCACACACCACAACTAGAGAGCAGTCCTCACTTGCCGCAACTAGAGGAAGCCCACACACAACAACGGAGACCCAACACAGTCATTTTTTTTTTTTTAACGCTTAAAAAATAAATAGCACAGCCTTGGGACAGGTCCTGGTTCCCCCTCAAGGGATACACATAACAATATCTTTGAGTTGTTTTGCAGATACTGAAATCCCAAGCAGGAGGAAGAAGATAACCGTGGGCTGCCCACAAAACATGTACACCCTAGACCTGTTAGAACCAGAAGGTTGATGATGCTGACTCCTGATTACCTCACCACCAACCAATCAGAAGAATGTCCACGAGCTGACCACACTCTCTTTGAACCATTTCTATAAAACTCCTCGGTATCTCTCCAGGGTGGCACACACACTTTGGAGGGCATTAGCCCATTGTGGTCCTCTTTGCCTGGCAAAACAATAAAGCTGTTATTTCCTACTTCAGCCAAAACTCTCTCTGAGATTTAATTCAGTTTTGGGGTACAGAGCCTGGATTCAGCTTCAGCAGCAAAAGCATATGAAATATGGTATCTTTTTTTTTTCTATTATTGAAAATTATGTTATTGTGTTTTAATTCACAATAGTCACTTGTCTGTCTCTGTAAAGATGAAAATAACACTATTTTTTTTCTCTAGGCATGCCTAAAATCTTGAATGAGGCAAAGAGTTATCGACAGACTTTCTAAAACAGATTTTAGGAACCCATGATCAGGGTTTTGTCAATTTGTTTCAAAATAGGAACTTTCCTTTGTGATTTATGACATGCATTAAAATAGTCCTAGATAACAACTCAGTGCTGTCAAGTCAACCGCAGGGGTCCTGATCGCAATATGACACTTTGGTAGTTTTAAGTTGCCCCAGGCTAGAAAAAATCATAACACAAATGGCAAAAAGGAAACAGCAGAGGAAAAGCTATTCTCAAATGCATTTCTTTGGGACTCCAAAGCATGCCAAATATCATTTTGACTTTGCACTGGGGCTTTTGCAAGTAACTGATCTTTATCAAGTGCCATGCTTATGGCAGAAAGTGAAGAGGAACTAAAAAGCCTCTTGATGAAAGTGAAAGAAGAGAGTGAAAAAGTTGGCTTAAAGCTCAACATTCAGAAAACTAAGATCATGGCATCTGGTCCCATCACTTCATGGCAAATAGATGGGGAAACCATGGAAACAGTGTCAGATTTTATTTTGAGGGGCTCCAAAATCACTGCAGATGGTGATTGCAGCCATGGAATTAAAAGACGCTTACTCCTTGGAAGAAAAGTTATGACCAACCTAGATAGCATATTAAAAAGCAGAGACATTACTTTGCCAACAAAGGTACATCTAGTCAAGGCTATGGTCATGTATGGATGCGAGAGTTGGACTGTGAAGAAAGCTGAGTGCCGAAGAATTGATGCTTTTGAACTGTGGTGTTGGAGAAGACTCTTGAGAGTCCCTTGGACTGCAAGGAGATTCAACCAGTCTATCCTAAAGGAGATCAGTCCTGGGTGTTCATTGGAAGGACTGATACTGAAGCTGAAGCTTCAATACTTTGGCCACCTCATGCAAAGAGTTGACTCATTGGAAAAGACCCTGATGCTGGGGGGGATTGGGGACAGGAGGAGAAGGGAACAAAAGAGGATAAGATGGCTGGGTGGCATCAACGACTCGATGGACATGAGTTTGGGTGAACTCCGGGAGTTCATGATGGACAGGGAGGCCTGGCGTGCTGTGATTCATGGGGTCACAGAGTTGGACACGACTGAGTGACTGAACTGAACTGAACTGAATGCTTTTAGGATCTTGAAGAACACATACTTTCATATTGTTATCCATGCAAAATGTCTCAGTAGATACTTTTCCCCAAAGTATATGCTTGAGGATATTTTAGGATAGAGCTGATCATTTGCTCACAGTTAGGGTTTTAACACACAAGTGTTAAGGTTGGTTTTTCACATGAATTGGCTATAATCATCCACGTTCAAAAATAACATCCATGAATAGTATAAGGAGCTTTAATAGTCCTTTTCTCTCTCTCTGCAGACTGAGGCCAATTTAACATGACAGTTGCTAGATGCATGTTTTGTTTGTTGATTGCATTGTCTGTTGTCTCATCTTGAAACCATTTTTCTGGATTACTCTAGATCCAGGTCTCCCAGTGCATCTAAAACATTCCTTAAGAATTAAGTTCAGCTCAGGCAAATCTCAAGTGAATATGGACATACATGACAAAGGACAGACATGATTCGGAGATGTTATTTCCTTCCATTTGGAAGGAATCCCCTTAGTGTAACATTCCTGGTTTTTAATCACCCCTCACATGCACACTCTATTGCAAGAGAGACAGAGTAAATAACTTGCTTTCTGTTTAAAATGTGAAAGTAGAAATCTGCAACAAGAATCTTTTTTCTCTCAAATCTTTGGGCAGCCTACATTCTTTGTTCCTTTCCAAGGACTGAGTGCACACTTGCAAAGATGTGAGTGGAGTTTAATGGGGGAGAGAGAGAAAGGAGGATGGTCTAGTGAAAGAGTTTCCTAGTAGGAAGATCAAATGCCTGTAGGTATCAACTAAAGACTTCAATAGTAGCTTAATTTGTAATAAGGCTGCCCATAGGTTCCTATCAGCCTTACATCTTTGTTTTATTTCTCAATTTATCCGTAACTTAGGAAAGAAGGTTATTGCTGGGCTCCCTCTGCCTCCACAGGCAGACAATTTAGAGAGGTAGACTCTGATTGGCCAAACAGGAGTTCGCTCTCTAGGACAACAAATAACTGTCCCTGGAAAATGAGGCTAACCAAGTTCTTAGACACATATTAGACACATAGACACATATTAAACCTCTTCGTACATTGCGGAAAACTTCATTCCATTTGTCCATCAAAGGAGACCCATGGGTTAGTATACTGTATTGATGTTTTCAATACAGTGTACTAACACATATATATGGAATTTAGAAAGATGGCAATGATAACCCTGTATACAAGACAGCAAAAGAGACACAGATGTATAGAACAGTCTTTTGGACTCTGTGGGAGAGGGAGAGGGTGGGATGATTTGGGAGAATGGCATTGAAACATGTATACTATCATATAAGAAATGAATCACCAGTCTAGGTTTCAATACAGGATACAGGATGCTTGGGGCTGGTGCACTGGGATGACCCAGAGAGATGATATGGGGAGGGAGGTGAGAAGGGGGTTCAGGATTGGGAACACGTGTACACCCGTGGCAGATTCATGTTGATGTATGGCAAAACCAATACAGTATTGTAAAGTAAAACAAAGTAAAATTAAAAAAAAGGAGACCCGTGGGCTCTTTCTTATTGAAAATTCTAAGGACTGTATCTAAGACTCAGTTTTGTTTCTTCTGATTTCATCAAAAGATCTTTCCTTCAATATAGGCAAACAACATCCCATGAATCTGTTTTCTTTCCTCCTGTAGATCTTCTCTTTGTAATTATAATAGAACAGAAACCCTTTTCATGTTAATATTCAGGTTTCTTCTGTTCCCACCTGACCTGTCTCCAACCCAACTTCCGAGGCTTTGAAAGTAACTTCTAGGAGACAGAGAAAAACAAAGACAAGAGAATAGCACAAATAACTATCTTCATGGAAATGGGAGGCTACAGACATGACTTCCGGCTTACTTTTATTTTTAATTGAAGTAAAATCTTTAGTGATCAGAATTTAACAGAAACTCAATTTGTAATATTTGCTTCTGTTACCTGCCAACACAGGAGACACAAGAGATGTGAGTTTGATCCCTGGGTCTGGAAGGTCCCCTGGAGGAGGAAATGGCAACTCACTCCAGTATTCTTAGCTGGATGATTCCATGGAGCTGGGCTACATTCCATGGGGTCACAAAGAATCAGACATGACTGAGTGACTGAGCACAGCCACAACACAAAATACTTTATAGAGAAATCACAGTGGAACTGATTAAACTGTTTGCAAAAGAATATCTATATATGTAACTTTGTGGTATTTGCTATAGGAAAATATGGTACCTGAATGATGTAGTTGAAATGCCTAGATGATACAAGACCTAAAGAGGCCATAAAAAGATGTTGAATGGAAATACCATTTTAATAAGCATCACTACTCATTTACAGTAACATTAAAATTGATTTATAAGATTTGATCACTAAAAGAACCTCAACAAAATATGGACTGGAATTCAGCTAATTCATTTATTGGGAATGGGAGAAAAATGCTTCCCATAATTCATCAAATATTTATTGACTATAAACTGCTTCCACTGCTTTAGTCCCTGGAGTTTTATCAGGGAAGACAGAAATCCTGGCCCTCAGTACTCCATTGTGGTTTAGAGGGCTAGGTGATAAACAGCAAATGTTTAAGTACACAAATTGTATGTTCCCGGTGGAGATGAGATGTGTCATGGGAGGGGAAAAAAAGGTACAGAAGAGCAAGGATTAAGAAACCGCCAATGGTATAAATCAAATTTAACCTCAGTTTCAATGGGAGGTGACCTTGACCCAGTAGGGGAGATATAGTCCACAGCATGAAGCAGCACAGGAACATATATTCCTCATTAGTAGTTATTAAGGGAATGTGAATTAAACCACAGTGAGAGATCACTAAGCACTTATCAGTATGGTAAAACTTTAAAAAAGTGATACTATTCAATGTTGGCTAGGGTGGAGAGAAAACAGACCACTTATACATTGCTGGAACATGGTACAGCCATACTGAAAAACAGTTTGCAGTTTCTTTAAAAAACTAAGACTGCAGCTACCATACAACCTAGTACCTGCTCTGCTGGGTATTTAATTCTAGAATTCTGCAGACATATTCACACAAAACCAGTACACAGATATTTGTAGCAGCTCTGCTGGAATAGACAAAAGCTGAAACAATCTACATGTCCTGTCACCGATGAATGATTATCTGTACGTCTGGAACATGTATCACTTCTCAGCAATAAAAAGGGATAGGTTACATACTGATACACAAATCTCGGAGAACTATGCTGAATGGGGTGGGGGGAACAAACAGTCTCAAATGCTACATACCATATAATTCAATTTATACAACAATCCACATCAACATAACAAAATTCTAGGAATGGTGAACAGGTTAACAGTTGTCCTGGGTTGGTAAGCGGAGGTGGGGTCAGGAGGGATGTGAGTGTTGGCTACGAACAGGTAAAAGGATCTTAGTGGTGATGGATATATTGTACAGGTTGATTTTAAATGTTCTATAACTTGATTATATTGATGTCAACTCTCTAGTAAGAAGTTACCACAGAGGGAAATAAGTAAAGGGACAGGAATTTCTGCATTAGTTTTTAAAAATACATGTGAATCTAAAATTATCTCAGTATGACACATTTGACTAGGAAAAAATACAGATTCAAATCAATTCCTTTCTCATAAGAAGAGTAACTCTTGATCATCCCAAATCCCCAAAACTGTTGAAATTGGAAATATGTTTGTAGCAGGCAATATAAGTTGGCTAAACCCAGTGTTGGGCTTCCCTGGTGGCTCAGAGGTTAAAGCGTCTGCCTCCAATGCGGGAGACCTGGGTTCGATCCCTGGGTTGGGAAGATGCCCTGGAGAAGGAAATGGCAATCCACTCCGGTATTCTTGCCTGGAGAATCCCACAGACGGAGAAGCCTAGTAGGTTACAGTCCACAGGGTCGCAAAGAGTCGGACACGACTGAGCGACTTCACCTTCAACTTCACCTTAAACCCAGTGTTAGCATGAAGATGAAGAAAAAAAAAATGGCATGTTGCAAGATGGATGAATACATATGTATGTATATATATATAATATAATGTAATGAATATGATATAGCATATTATATAATGAATATATATGTATATTGTATATCCACAGTTAATATCCTCTAATATGATTATCTGAACTGATAGGATTTCTACATAGTTATACTAATCTGTGGGCTTCCCAGGTGGTGCCAATAGTAGAGAAACACAGATTTGATCCCTGGGTTGGGAAGATTCCTTGGAGAAGGGAATGGCTACCCACTCAGTATTCTTGCCTGGAGAATTCAATGGACAGAGAAACCTGGCGAGTGCAAAGAATGGGACACGACCAAGCAACTGAGCACAATCTACAGTATTATTATGATAAAATCAACGTAAATTTTTCTGTTAGGAAAGTTCACATTTCATGAACAAATGCATCACTGACACATGCAGGTCAAATAAACAAGTGTGTTTAGACTTTATATGAAAAGAGAAAATCAGAGATGGAGAAACACCACATACACTTATGACTTTTCAAGCCCATGACGATCAAATGTGTCAACTGCAATGGAAATGAAATCCCTCCGCTGAAAATTCACAAACCATGTCTAATAGTTTGTTCTCAGAATTATGAAATACATTTTTGATAATTCATAGCAAATTTAATAAACATGCCTACTCAGTAGGCAAATAAGGAGTTTCTAAAAATAACAGAGGACTGAATTATTTGGAGGAAATGAGAAAACACATGGAGGGCAATTTTTAGGAACATGTATTGTTCTTGAAATTGCTGAGGAAAAGGATTGGGTTTTACAAAAAGACCACACTGACACACTTTTCTTTTAATAACGCTAATTTCTTTTTATTTTCTCCAGCGAGGCACTTTGTTTCTGTGGTTGGGTGCCTCCCATCGTGAAAAGCCCATCTGTGTGTTTTTTGCATATGACGGAGAAGCCTAGTAGGTTACAGTCCACAGGGTCGCAAAGAGTCGGACACGACTGAGCGACTTCACCTTCAACTTCACCTTAAACCCAGTGTTAGCATGAAGATGAAGAAAAAAAAAATGGCATGTTGCAAGATGGATGAATACATATGTATGTATATATATATAATATAATGTAATGAATATGATATAGCATATTATATAATGAATATATATGTATATTGTATATCCACAGTTAATATCCTCTAATATGATTATCTGAACTGATAGGATTTCTACATAGTTATACTAATCTGTGGGCTTCCCAGGTGGTGCCAATAGTAGAGAAACACAGATTTGATCCCTGGGTTGGGAAGATTCCTTGGAGAAGGGAATGGCTACCCACTCAGTATTCTTGCCTGGAGAATTCAATGGACAGAGAAACCTGGCGAGTGCAAAGAATGGGACACGACCAAGCAACTGAGCACAATCTACAGTATTATTATGATAAAATCAACGTAAATTTTTCTGTTAGGAAAGTTCACATTTCATGAACAAATGCATCACTGACACATGCAGGTCAAATAAACAAGTGTGTTTAGACTTTATATGAAAAGAGAAAATCAGAGATGGAGAAACACCACATACACTTATGACTTTTCAAGCCCATGACGATCAAATGTGTCAACTGCAATGGAAATGAAATCCCTCTGCTGAAAATTCACAAACCATGTCTAATAGTTTGTTCTCAGAATTATGAAATACATTTTTGATAATTCATAGCAAATTTAATAAACATGCCTACTCAGTAGGCAAATAAGGAGTTTCTAAAAATAACAGAGGACTGAATTATTTGGAGGAAATGAGAAAACACATGGAGGGCAATTTTTAGGAACATGTATTGTTCTTGAAATTGCTGAGGAAAAGGATTGGGTTTTACAAAAAGACCACACTGACACACTTTTCTTTTAATAACGCTAATTTCTTTTTATTTTCTCCAGCGAGGCACTTTGTTTCTGTGGTTGGGTGCCTCCCATCGTGAAAAGCCCATCTGTGTGTTTTTTGCATATGTTCCCTGGTCTCCGTGGTGAATGCTAATGTGAAGACATGAGTCATGTGTCCAGCGATGTCAGTCTGAACCATTACTATTCCTCACACCATGTTCTTCAGACACATAAAATCCCTTCAGCAGCCCCTTCTCTTTGTGTTCTATTTTCAGGAACGTGGCTACACTGTGTTGTCAAATTTTCTGCAATTACTCTTCACATCCACCTTCGCTTCATTATTTCCATTGACTATGGATCTAGCCCTTTCCCACTGGGGATGCGCGCTGTGAGACAAACCAGCTCCCTCATCGTCAACATTGTGTCAGGACACGCATCACGGTATTGAAACATGCAAGACCACACATCCCTATGTGAGTCGGACCACAAAAGAGGAACAAAAGTGAAACAATAAAAGGAGTAACTATGGTGTGGGCTGGTGGATAGGTAGAGAAACATGGTCACATGTTTATCAGCTGGGTATTTCCCCTCTTTCCTTTCAATCTCATTGATTGGAATGGTTAGTTTTAATATTCTGGAAGCATGAGGATGCTTAAGATTCCTTCTCTTATTTTTATTTTTTATTATTTATTTATCTAATTTTTTTGTCCACTCCCCATAGCTTGCAGGATTCTTAATTCCCCAACCAGGGATTGAACCCTCACCCTTGGCATGGAAACTTCAGAGTCCTAACCAATGGACCACAAGGAAATTCCTGAAACTTTTTACATTTGAATAAAGCTCTTTAAAATTTTAGGGTATAAAGTAGTTAACTTTTTTTGTTAACTTGAAATTTTCAGCAGTTATGTTTCAAAACTATTTTTACATAGCTTGTATTCATCTTCTCAGGGTCGGAGGCTGAGGCACAGCAATGTTGTTCCAGAAGGACAATGATGCAAACAGAAATATTTGGAAAGGCATGCAAGAAGAATGGTGAATTAGAAGGCAACTGGCAAAACCTCACTAGGTGTTCACAATTCAGCCCATAGCACATGACCTGTAAGCCAGCTACCTTATGAAATCTTGACTGTCTGTATGTTAATATTTTATTAGAAAAGTATCAAATTCAGGAGTTGTTTTGTTCAATTGTTCAGTCACGTTCAGCTCCTTGCAACCCCAAGGACTGCAGAATGCCAGGCTTTCCTGTCCTTTACCATCTCCCAGAGTTTGCTCAAACTCATGTCCACTGAAACAGTGATGCCATCCAACCATCTCATCCTTTGTCATCCCCCTTCTCCTCCTGTCCCCAGTCTTTCTCAGTATCAGGGTCTTTTCCAATGACTTGGCTCTTCACATCAGGTGCTGTATTTTATATTTGGTCTGTATTCTAAAAATGAGGACTGAAGCACATCCTTACTGTAAGCAGTACTCTCTGGTATGTGTTTTGATCCTTCACCGTGTGAATGTTCTCTGTACTAATACAAAAGTATATTTGAAGGTTACTAGGAGATATGCTGCATGAACCACATTGCATGAAGACACAATGATGTGTCTTCACAGGACTCAGGACACTTCAGACAACCCACAAAAAACTGCTGGTGGTGACTCATTGACAAACACAGGTTCACAAAAACATATACTACAGAAATAACAACAACAACAACATCAAAAAAACTGGGACCTAATCAAATTTATAAGTTTTTTCACTGCAACTGAAACCACAAACAAAATGAAAAGACAACCTACAGAAAGGGAGAAAATATTTGCAAATGATGGAACCAACAAGGGCTTAATTTCCAAAATATACAAACAGTTCATACAATTTAACAACAAAAAACAACCTAATTAAACAATGAGCAGAAGATCTAAATAAACATTTCTCCAAAGTAGAAATATGGATGGAAAATTTGTTGTTGCTGTTAAGTCGCTAAGTCGTGTCTGACTCTATTGCAACTCCATGGATTGTAACCCACCAGGCTCCTCGGTCCATGGTGTTCTCTAGACAAGAATATTGGAGTGGGTTGCCATTTCCTTCTCCTTCTGCCATTTCCTTCCTGACCCCAGGATCAAAGCCACATCTCCTTCATTGGCAGGTGGGTTCTTTATTGCTGAGCCACCAGGGGAGCCCACAAATGGTCAATAGGTACATTAAAATATGCTCTACATGGCTAATAATAGAGAAAGGCAAATCAAAACTACAAGGAGGTATAACTTCACACCAGTCAAAAAGGCCATGATTAAAAAGTGTATAAGTGACTAATGCTGGAGAGGGTATGAAGAGAAGGGAAGGCTCCTACATTGAGGGTGGGAATGCAAGTTGATGAAGCCACTATGGAATGCAATATGGAGGATCCTTAGAAAACTAAAACTAGAATTACCTTATGATCCAGCAATTCCATTTCTGGTCATATATCCAGACAATACTACAATTTGAAAAGATACATGAACCCCTATGTTCATAGCAGCGCTATATGCAAAAGACAGGAAATAGAAACAAGCTAAATGTCCATGGGCAAATGAATGGGTATGATGGAATATTACTCAGCCATAAAAAAGAACGCAGTAACGCCATCTGCAGCAACATGGATGCAACTAGAGGTCATCATACTAAGTGACGTAAGTCAGAAAAGTGAAAGTGAAAGTGAAGGCACTCAGTCGTGTCCGACTCTTTGTGACCCGTGGACTGTAGACCACGAAGCTTCTCCGTCCATGGGATTCTCCAGGCAAGAATACTGGAGTGGGTTGCCATTTTCTTCTCCAGGGCGTAAGTCAGAAAGAGAATTACAAATACCAGACGATATCACTTATTTGCAGAATCTAAAATATGACATATATGAGCTTATTTTTTTAGCTCAACATTCAGAAAATGAAGATCATGGCATCTGGTCCCATCACTTCATGGGAAATAGATGGGGAAACAGTGGAAACAGTCTCAGACTTTATTTTTTGGGGCTCCAAAATCACTGCAGATGGTGACTGCAGCCATGAAATTAAAAGACGCTTACTCCTTGGAAGAAAAGTTATGTCCAACCTAGATAGTATTTTCAAAAGCAGAGACATTACTTTGCCAACTAAGGTCCGTCTAGTCACGGCTATGGTTTTTCCTGTGGTCGTGTATGGATGTGAGAGTTGGACTGTGAAGAAGGCTGAGCACCAAAGAATTGATGCTTTTGAACTGTGGTGTTGGAGAAGACTCTTGAGAGTCCTTTGGACTGCAAGGAGATCCAACCAGTCCATTCTGAAGGAGATCAGCCCTAGGATTTCTTTGGAAGGAATGATGCTAAAGCTGAAACTCCAATACTTTGGCCACCGCATGTGAAGAGTTGACTCATTGGAAAAAACTCTGATGCTGGGAGGGATTGGGGGCAGGAGGAGAAGGGGACGACCGAGGATGAGATGGCTGGATGGCATCACGGACTCGATGGATGTGAGTCTGAGTGAACTCCGAGAGATGGTAATGAACAGGGAGGCCTGGCGTGCTGTGATTCATGGGGTAGCAAAGAGTCAGACATGACTGAGCAACTGAACTGAACTGAACATAACAGAAACAGACTCACAGACATAGAGAACAGACTGGTGGTTGACAAGGGGTCGCGAGAGTGGGGGAAGGTTGGATAGGGGTTTGGGGCTAGTAGATACGAATTATTATATATAAGAAGAGATAAACAACAAGATCCTACTGTATAGCACAGAGAACTATGTTCAAACTATATTCAACTATATTTTCCTCTGATAAACCATAATGGAAAAGAATATAAAAAAGAATGCATATATATATATATGTATAACTGCATCACTCTACTGTATAGCAGAAATTAACACAACACTGTAAATCAAATATACTCATTAAAAATGTCTAATACAAAGAAAAAAAATGATATGTTTCATGTAACAGTGCATTTCCACGGAGAGTGCAGGAATGCAGTTGTGTGTGGTGATGATGGTTGTGTGTGGAAAGGGCTTTATTCATGGAACAGAGCCACATGACAAGCATATCTGTGTCCGCGCCAGACTCTGGCTTTACCAAGAGGCTCCCCTGGACTCGAGTCCACTGGATGCTGTTTCCCCACCAATAATTCTGAACACAATGATGGCATATATCACAGAGCATCAAACACTGCTGGTTAAAACCGTGGCTTGAAAAATAGCTCTGTTTCCAGCTACTGTTGTCTGTTACGACCTTGCGGCATGATTTATACACCGACGAAGCTTAGTACTCTTCTATGTTTCTTAGTATTTTTCTTGTTCTTCCAGATGAAAGTCAATTCTTTTGTCATTAGGGTCATGAAATCACTGCTCTGCAAATGCCACCCCAGGTTGCTGACTGGCCGTGGGGAGACGCTAATCTGGCCAATGTCTAGATCCTGTTTGTAGCCCCAGTTCATGCTATTTGGTTATACACTAGAGCAACACACACGTATTGCAGTATTGTCATTTGGCTAATCAAGGGGAAACATTTCATGAGGAGTAAAACTTAAAAATAAACATTTTGGCCGACAGGTTTATTGTGATAATCCTGAAAGTACAGGAGAGAAGTCAGTCGCTCCTCCGGAACAAAAGCAGTGGTGTTGGCCAAATGCGGCTGGCTGTCTTCCAGGCAGGGGTCCTGTCCACCTCCCCACCTGGATTCACCTGCCACTTCCAATGGACTCAAATAACTCATCCTCAATAGTGTCTCTCTCAGCACAGAGAGATTAAGGAGAAAAGGTTGAAAATGAACAGTGTTCGTGGCTAGATTTAATTAATAGATCCATTTTGTTCTCACCTTGGAAGACATACAGGTCAGAAAGTATTGTTGGTTATATATCTATTTTTTCCCTCTCTGGGAGGCTATCAGACTGAAGGAGCCAGTGGGGGAGAAAAATAGCGTTTGAAGACTTTCATCCACGCCGCGTCTTTTCAAGTCACATTCAGAAAGAGGAGACTGAAACCCCAGTTGCCGAGAATGGCTGCTGAATGGGTCAACATTCCAAAGTGAGGAGGGGCTCCCCCTCCCAGGTCAGCCTTGTGCTTCTTTCTCAAAACATCTGATGCGGTTCTGGTGGTTTGTGGAGTGTGTGACAGCGTTCATATCAAGGAGAGCCCCCAGCTCTTTGTGCAGGAGATGCAACATCCCTGAAAGAACCAGGCTTCCTGCTGCCAAAGAACCTGGGGACCTACTTTTGTGCCTGGGGTCCCAGGTCCCAGGCCTGCATCCCAGTGGGAGCCCCTCTGGGCTTCTACTGGCCAGTCCCCTGGGACTCCAGGAATACTGGGGTCCTCACAGGGGATGCTGGTACAGGTATCTGCATCTCCTCTATAAGAACATGTTTCAGGATTCTTGTGATCTCTTGAACTCACTCACATGAAAAGAGCCCCTGGGACCTCATCTCTAAGATCAAAGCTAGGAAAGGGGAGGCTCTGAATTTACCACAGGGTGTAAGGATGGTGGACACTGTCAACACTCTCCACATAAAAGCAGACTTGGGAGGATGGGCAGAAGATATCTACAATGAATACAAAATCACCTAGCTCCTTATGGAGAGAAGGGGGGGAAAATCTATTTTTATTGATGCTTAAAAAAATCTTTCAGCAAAGAGTTATTAAAATAATGAAACACAAACGTATAAGTTAAATCCCACCCTAAAGAGAAAATGTAACACTGTCACTAAATCTTGGGTAAATAAAAAGTACCAAGTACACAGAAAAATGAAAATCAAGCACACAGAAAGGAGAGATGCTTGACTGTAAAGGAAAAGAAAAAGATTTTAGAGTCATGAAAGAGAAAGAAAATGTGATTGTATACACACACACTCACACACTGGCACACACATGTGCACTTTTTTTGCAAATTGAAGGGAAAAAAAAGCTCAAAAAGGGTACTGAGAGGCAAAGAAAAGTATACCAAGAAAGAAAAAGAGACAGGGAGGGAAGGAAGAAAGGAAGAGGAGAAAGAAAAAGGAGGCTTCCCTGGTGGCCCATTGGTAAAGAATCTGCCTGCAGTACAGGAGACTCAAGTTCAATCCCTGGTCTGGAAGGATCCCACATGCCATGTGGCAACTAAGTCTGTGCACCCCAACCACTGAGCCTGTGCTCTAGAGCCCAGGAGCTGCAACTACTGAAGCCTGTATGCCCTAGTGCCCACGTTCTGAAACGACAGAAGCCATGGCAATGAGAAGCCCACACACCGCGACTAGAGAGTAGCCTCTGCTCACTGCAACTAGAAAAAAGCCCAGGCAGCAAGGGAGACCCAGCATAGCCATAAATTAATTAATTAAAAGAAAAAGGAGGGTAGGAATGATTCATGAAGGGGCATTCTGGAACTCATGAGTGAAACAAAAGAAAGTGGAGACCCAAGGGCAAAACCTTGATTTCATCATTGGTGAGTTAACTGATCATCACTGACTTGTTTAACTTCACGGAGCCCCAGGATTGCAGGAGAATGAGGTGAAAAGGATATAAGCATGATGCAGAGCATGGTTTCAAGCAGAACCAGAGATGGAAGGTGAGGCCGGGTCTGAGAAGGGGCCGGAGTCCCCTGCAGAGATGACTGGGTCCTGAGCAGAAGGACCACCAGTTACAGGAGAAGATATTCACAGGGGATATTAAAGGGATAACCTTCCTGGAAGCATCAAGAGAGCTAAGTAAAAATTCAACAGGTACGCTTGTACATTTTTTTACCTATTTTCCCATATAGTCACCTGTAGTGTCTCCAGTGCCTTCTGCTGATCAACAATAAGCCTGTATTTACATTTGGGGGATTTTATTTTTTTTCCAATAACGCTGGTATAGTGGTTTAGTCACTAAATCATATTCAAACTCTTTTGCAGCCCTATGGACTGTAGCCTGCCAGTCTCCTCTGCCCATGGTGTTTCCCAGGTATGAATACTGGAGTGGGTTGCCATTTCCTTCTCCAAGGCATCTTTCTGACTCAAGGATCAAACCTGGCACTCGAATCATTGCACACGCGTTCTCATGCTAAGCCATCACACTCTTTCCTAGACACCAAGTTCCTAACTTTTCAGATTGACAGGAAGAGCCTACAGAGAGCTGTTCAGGCTGAATCACACACTCTGCCTTCAGAACACACCTGAGTTTGACAGATAAAGCAATCCTTCTCATTGCTCTGCATAAGCCTTTGCAGCTTTTGAAGCATATTATCTCCTATGATCCTGACAACAATCCCTAGAAAGTAGGTAAGGGCACTATTATCCCCATTTTGCTGAGTGATAATTACACAATTCAGCTTTGCTGAGAGTTTTGTCATATCAATAGCCATATTCTGTGCATCTTTGGACAGACAGGTAACCACATGGAACTCAACATACATCAGCTGGGAGGTACTTGGGACTGAAGTTCCTTTCAACAGCATCTTTACTCCTGTTTATGACACCCTCTCCATCCATGTGGAGGCCAAATTAGCCAGCTTCTCATTCATACCAAACCCTGAGGCTCCAGGGGTCTATCTCGCCCCACCTGCACCTTCACCTCATGTTGTCTTGCCTCACTGTTGGCACCCTGATCCACCCCAAGGCACTTCTCAGAGACGCCACAGCTGCCGCCCTAGGTCCTTATTCCTGTCTTTATCTCTCCATTCTATGTGTCACCAGGTCCTGCTTATGTTGCTGTTTAAATAAATGTTATCCTTTCCAATCCTTTCCAATCACCTCCATCAGCAGCAGCACCATCTTAGCACCTGCCTGCAGCCACCCCAGACCATGGTCCTCACTGACTTCTCATCTGCAACAATCTACTTTCCAAGTCACAGTCAGAGGATGAAAAACATATCTGTTATGGTGGTTTACAGAGCCCATCACTATAGTTCCATATCCACATCTCTACAGACACTCCCTCCTCACTTTCCTCCAGATCCCAAGACCTTCCTTGGTTGTTTTATTTAGCATATTGCTCACTTTCTAAAATCCTTTGAACTACTGCTCTGCTTTCATCTCTGTCTCTTTCTCTCTCCCTTCTTCCCACTCCACTGGCTCACCCCAATATACCACACTTTATCTACATATTCTATTAATATAATCAGGGATTTTATTTCCAAGCCAGAATAACTTTCTTAGGAAATATTATCTTTATAAACTAAACCATATCAAGAACACCTGATTTTATGTTTTCATAGCATCAGAATAAATTTTACTTATAGCAATGATCACTGTTGCCATTTTACATCTCTCCATGTGATCATTAATGAATCTCTCCCTCCAACTGGACTGTACATTTCATGAGTTCTGCTTTTCCTTACCACAATACCCCGGCAGCACTTTAAAGTCCTTGGCAGGTGGTAGATGCTCAAAAATAGTAGTGGCGAGAAAGGATAGAAGGAGAGAAGGGAGGGAGGGAGGGAGGGAGGGAGAGAGGGAAGAAGGAAATTTAATAATGTATCAAGTTATATGTTAAAAACATGTAATTTTCATGCTGCAAAATAACTATAAGGATTAATGAAACTATATATTGATCCCCAGGGTATAAAATACTAAAGGCAGTAATCCTTGCCTTTCATTTATTGACAATACAGAATAGAGACAAAAAACACATAACTGCAAGACTGTGATGATAGTTATTGCAAGAGTACACACACACACACACATATGCATATGCACATGTGAATTAAAGGGACAGTTTAATCAGACAAATGGAGTCACAAAGTCTACACAGAAAAAACACCTATCAGTAACTTAAGAATGATAATGTATTTATTACATTTATAGAGATAACTATCATTTCAGTACAGTTCAGTCACTCAGTCATGTCTGACTCTTTGCGACCCCATGGACTGCAGCACATCAGGCCTCCCTGTCCATCACCAACTGCCAGAGCTTACTAAAACTCACGTCCATCAAGTCAGTGATGCCATCCAACCATCTCATCCTCTCTTGCCTTTCCTCCCGCCTTCAATCTTTCCTAGCATCAGGGTCTTTTCCAATGAGTTGGTTCTGCCCATTAGGTATTACTGCCAAAGTATTGGACCTTCAGTTTCAACATCAGTTCTTCCGATGGATATTCAGGACTGAGTTCCTTTAGGATGGACTGTTTGTTTCCCCTTGCAGTTCAAGGAATTCTCAAGAGTCTTCTTCAACACTACAGTTCAAAAGCAACAGTTATTTAATGCTGAGCTTTCTTTATGTTGGACCATAAAGTCATGGTCCATACATGACTACTGGAAAAACCATAGACTTGACTATATGAACCTTTATCAGCAAAGTAATGTCTTTGCTTTTTAATATACTGTCTAGGTTGGTCATAGCTTTTCTTTCAAGGAACAAGTGTCTCATTTCATGGCTGCAGACACCATCTGCAGTGATTTTGGAGCCCAAGAAAATAATAAAATCTGCCACTGTTTCCATTGTTTCCCAATCTATTTGCCATGAAGTGATGGGACTGGATGCCATGATCTCAGTTTTCTAAATGTTGAGTTTTAAGTCAGCTTTTTCACTCTCCTCTTCCAATTTCATCAAGAGAGTCTATAGTTCTTCATTTTCTGCCATAAGTGTGGTGTCATCTGCATATCTGAGGTTACTGATATTTCTCCCGGCAATCTTGATTCCAGCTTGTGCTTCATCCAGCCTGGCATTTCACATGATGTACTCTGCATATAAGTTAAATAAGCAGGGTGACAATAAAAAGCCTTGACATACTCCTTTGCCAATTTGGAACCAGTCCACTGTTCCATGTCCATTCTAACTGTTGTTTCTTGACCTACATACAGATTTCTCAAGAGACAGGTAAAATGGTCTGGTATTCCCATCTCTTTAAGAATTTTACACAGTTTGTTAAACTTTCTTCAATTTAAGTCTGAATTTTGTAATAAGGAGTTCATGATCTGAGCCAATCAGCTCTCAGTCTTGTTTTTATACATCCTCAGCTGCAAAGAAATATAATCAATCTGATTTCGGTATTGACCATCTGGTGATGTCCACGTGTAGAGTCATTTCTTTTGTGATTGGAAGAGGGTGTTTGCTATGATCATTGCATTGTCTTGGCAAAACTCTGTCAGTTTTTGCCCTGCTTCATTTTGTACTCCAAGGACAAACTTGCCTGTTACTCCAGGTATCTTTTGACTTTCTACTTTGGTATTCCAGTCCCCTACGATGAAAAGCACATCTATTTTGAGGTGTTAGTTCTAGAATGTCTTGTAGGTCTTCATAGAAATGCTCAACTTCAGCTTGTTTGGAATTAGTGGTTGCGGTACTGACTTAGATTTCTGTGATATTGAATGGTTTGTCTTGGAAACAGAGATCCTTCTGTCATCTTTGAGATTGCACCCAAGCACTGCATTTCAGACTCTTTTGTTGACTATGAGGGCTACTACATTCCTTCCAAGGGATTCTTGCCCACAGTACTAGACATAATGATAATCTGAATTAAATTTGCCCTTCCAGACCACTTTAATTCACTGATTCCTAAATGTCAATGTTCACTCTTGCTACCTCCTTTTAGACCACTTTCAATTTACCTTGATTCATGGACCTAACATTCCGGGTTCCTATGTGATCTTGTTTTTACAGAATTGGACTTTACTTTCATCAACCACATCCACAACTGGACATTGTTTTTGCTGCTCTTTGTACAGATAACCATACAGAATAGTTAAGTTACTGTAGAAATCACACACACTGAGATTTGGAAAGGCATCTTATTATTATTATTATTATTATTTTTGTAGAAAATATCTGATAATATATTCAGAAATTAAAGTGAAAAGATAAATGTATAGAGTTCACCAACTAATGAAAAATGCTTTCTCCATATTTATCTCTGAAATGGACAATAGGACAACATCTTTGAGGAAGTCTGTTGTTAACACCATATGTTAATTCAAATTACTAGCCTGGTTGCCTCTCTTCTTACCAGATTTTGGCAAAGTTACCTTGAATACCCCGTGACCAGAGTCTGGTTTTGCTAAGTGGGACACTGTCGGTCAGAGGCCAGCCTCCAATCCCATCATGGTGGATATGATAACCAGTGATGCTAACACATGGCTCATGGGCCACACCAAGACTCCAGCCACCAGACCAGCAACAGTGCTATGGAGGCCTCATACTGGCTCTGTCCATATCCTGTGAACAGGCAACAACAGGACTCCGCCCAAGTCTCCATGGCATTTGTCCCTGTTACAATAACCTCTGTGGCCCTAATCACTCCCCCAGGGGACCTCACATTCACCACCCTTTACAGGGGTCTCTCAGGACCCTTCCCACCACTGCCTCCCTGGCCAAACCTGCAGGAGGGAGTGAAGAGCAAGTTACAGGTCCCAGCCCTGTGTGGTCACCTTGGCAGCAAGGAACACACTTCCAGGGTGAACTTTTCTACTCCCAAAGTAGCCATCTTATTGATGCTGTTGCTTAGTTGCTAAGTCGTGTCTGACTTTGTGACATCAGGCTCTTCTGTCCTCTGTTATCTTCTGGAATTTCCTCAAATTCATGTCCATTGAGGTGGTGATGCTATCCAATCAATCTTACTGATAGATGCTTTAAAACTATTTTCAACTCATGCCTACTTGATAAACATTAAAATATTAATCCTTTTTTAGTGTTGTTGAAATTCAAAATATAGAAGACACTGCTTAATAACAAATCTAAGTAACTCAGCTCTGTTTATTTTTGACCAGCCACCTTCCCCTCCCATGCATACACATCACTATTCTAGAATTTGACGAGCCTAGCTTTCACTTATGACATCCGGTCCTAAACTCCAACTTGGGGGCTGGGTAAATGTTTACACCACAAAAACTGCAATAAACCTCTTAACCTCTTTCCTTTCTTACTGATAATTTTTCTACAAGGAGGTAATATTAACGAAGAGGTTAGGAGGATCAAACAACATAATTATTTAAAAGAGCCCAGACAGCAAACATTTGCTGAATCTTAAATTTATTGGTTTCTGTAACTACTTAATTTCTTTAAATGAAGCTTTATGCATAAGTAATGTCTGCATAAATTATATAAAATGGTTATGCAGTTCAAATTTTCTTTTATTGATTTTAAAAGTAGATGGTCACTGCCCCAATTAATTGCTAGTTGTTTTATCTCTAAGAATGCAGATTTAAAACCATATTTCTAGAATATTAGATATAACAGTTTATCATTTGTTTGAAGATTCTGCATGAATTCTATGGTGAGCAATGTATGCAAATGATGTGATAAAACAATAGGCCATGAAAATGAATCAAATATATACTTTAAGTCATTTAAAAATTCACAGTCTTTAGTAAAAGGGCAACTATAAATATACACATTGCATTTCAAAACAGCACTGTGCTTGGGATCAATTCAGATTAATTTGTGCACTGGAAAAATGCAGGCTGCAGCACTGGTCACTGAACTGAATCTGAGAAATGTGTTTCGTTGTCACTAAAATTCTACCTAGAAAAATGAGCCTGGAAAGTAATATGAATCTGAAAGCATTGGGTCACTTAATTCAACCTCAGACCTCCCCCTACTAATGTTACTTTGCAATATGAATACATTTTGCTGTGGATTTCCTTCACCCTTTGAAACGACATGCAGTGAGAAACCATGTTCCCATCATTGTACTTTCACACTTGATGGCGTGGGCAAGTGTATTAAATTACGAAGTGTGTAGGAACAGGGAAGTGAAGAGGGACTGGTGACAGTGAGCTGACTTGAGAGCCAGTCAACACGTTTTAGATAGTTCCTCATGTGAATAGCACACACACACACACACAAACACACACACATATGCATGTCTTTTAAATTCAGAAACATTAACTTTTGACGTGGCTGTGTAATCAAAAATAATTAATGTCACTTCTGAAGATAAAAAGACAACATTTCTCGACAGAGGCATGCAGTGCCAACAAGATGTCTTCAAAACGTATCCCTGTCGGTGGAATTGCTTTTAGGAAATAAGAGAGACCATTTGATTCTAAGAAGCTAGCTATCTAGATGGACACATCTCTTCAGCTGTGCTTTCATCTCCCGCTTCCTATTTGTAAATTTGATGTACTATAATAGGTACTGTAATGCACATATTTAATGCACTATAATAGGTACTATAATGTTTGACTTCAGCCTTGAAGTAAATGACTTTCTGCTTTCAGGGGCATCATTGTTATCTCCACTGTATCTATTTCCCTCTTTTTTTCCCTTCTTAACAAAACCCCAGCTCTTCCAGTCACTGGATTTTGATGAAAGAAGCCCACTCTGGCGCCAAGGATTCAGTAAGCTTAGGCCAATTAGCAATCAGCATTTCTTCCAATGGCCATGTGGTGTGGATCAGTCAGATCAAAATGCCCCCTCCTCCCATGGGAAGGCCATGGCCAGTGCCCAATGGCTGGAAACACCCTGATGCTGGGAAAGATTGAAGAAAGGAGGAGAAGGGGACGACAGAGGCTGAGACGGTTGGATGGCATCACTGACTCAATGGACATGCTGCTGCTGCTGCTGCTAAGTCGCTTCAGTCGTGTCCGACATGAGTTTGAGTAAATTCTGGGAGTTGGTGATGGACAGGGAAGCCTGGCGTGCTGCAAACCATGGGGTGGCAAAGAGTCAGACACGACTGAGCGACTGAACAACAACTGGTACTTACTATGCATATGACTTTGAGAAGGTCTTAAAACCTCAGGAAGCATCCACCTCCTGCTCTGAAAATTAGAGATAATAAACCTTGAAGCTCTAAATTATAAGGAAGAGCCCAGCACAATTCTTGCCATGTGATGTATCCCCTGTAAACACTGACTTGCCTGACTTTCTTGAAGTTAGTGGAAAACTTGATTAATGGGCTTAGAATTTTTTGTTAGTTCCTTTAGATAAGCTCTTCTAACGTATCTTATTTTTTTTACATTTTTTAAAATGTTCTCAGTGATGAATTGTTTGTTGTTTTCAGTCTCTAAGTCATGTCCAACCAGTTACAATCCCGTGAACCATAGCATGCCAAGCTTTTCAAATTACAATTATTTACTTCTTACAGGGTTTTTTTTTTTTATACCATATTTATATAATTTAGTGTATTATATATATATAATATTTTTAATAACTTTGGAAAGTTTCAAATAAAGCCCATATCTCTCCTAAAAAAATTAGTATTATTTTATATGTACAGATTTTAACACATATTATGAACATACCCAGGCTCTCTCACTTTTCATTGGTGACCGAAAGATCAAAGAAGTTCAACTTATCCAAGTGGGATGAAGTCAGACATAAAGAGAGGTTTTCATTCAATCCATACTGTGACAATTGGCATATACCAGAAACAATGATTTATAATTATCATTTTGCATGTGTTTATTCAAAGGATAATATGACTATGAAGCAATTTAGTATTACCAAAAAGAGTCTTATAATCTCAATTTCCATTTCAGGAATTTCATCTAAAAAATAAAAGATGCTTTAAAAGTCAGGAAGATGTGCTCTTCAGAAAGATGCATTAAAAATCATGAAGGTGAATATGACATTGTTCCATCATACAAAAAGAGCAAACCCAGTGCAGACTGAATGACTTGTAAACGTCCTACCAGAGGCACAGGCCCATGGTGAGAGCCTTTGCAAGTCTACACCCTGTCTCTCCTGCTCAGAGTCTGGCCTCACATTGACACATTGACCACGGACTGAAGGGCACACCTGACCCAGCCAGGTTGGTCAGACTCAGCTCCTGGAGGTGTGGAGTCAAGACTGAGATAGCCTTGTTCACTTCTATTAGTGATGGTGCTAGGAAGGCAAATACAGCAACTAAGAACATGGAGTTTCATCCTACTCATGGAGGCTGGGAGAGCTTTTCTTCAGAGAGTCCTGGCAATGACCATGAACTTCATAGAGACAGGTGAGCATTCTAACGCCTGGGAGACAGCAGCCAGGCCAGCTGCCCCCTTGGTGTTCACTAAGTGTCCTGATACATTCAATCAAAACTCCCTCTTTGTTGTACAATTAGCTCGGACGTGTTCTGTTGTTCACATCTCTCTAAACACTGAGCTTACTGAAATATGCTCAAAACAACAACAAAAGCAAGATCAAGCAGAGATGTATTTCCTGGAGCATGAATCTGCACATTCTAGATCCTTAATCTCATTCAAGAGCTGTAGAGTCGAGCGAAAATTAGTGATGTGAGCAGAATCTCATGTACAGGGGGGATTCTTTTTTTTTTAATTAAAGGCTTGTTTATTATAGTGAAATTTGAGGAAATACAATTTGCTGATGAGATATTGGCTAAATAAATTATAGCACATCAACATGATGGTGTTGCACAACTTTAAAAGCAATTTTTCAAAAGCATTAAAAAATTAGGGGAGTTTTGTATAAGAAAAAGAGCAGGATGCAAAATATTAGACATGCAGACACAAATGTTGAAAAATAATAGATAAACACCAGCAAGTTATTCTGAGTAAGGACATTATAGGTACAGCTTTTCTTCTTCATATTTTGAAAATCTTTCTACAAAAAGTGTGCCTTGATTTTAATAATAAAAAAGCAAGAGAGATGATGCTATTCTCACAGAATATAATCTGCCCTCTTTCCTACATCTAGTTTATATTCCCCAAATTTCAATAATTTCCAAAGCTTAAAGCTGTCATCTTGCTCTCAGAATTGGACACAAACACACACACCTGCACACACTCACACCCATATATATTTTATCATAACTAGTCAATTGTTAATTACTTAGTTTACATGTAATGTATATTCCAAAATGAATAGATTTGTTTCCAAAGATGCTTTAAAAATAGAATCATCTTTACAGATATTAAAGATATCTTTTCTGAAGGAGATCAGCCCTGGGATTTCTTTGGAAGGAATGATGCTAAAGCTGAAACTCCAGTACTCTGGCCACCTGATGTGAAGAGTTGACTCATTGGAAAAGACTCTGATGCTGGGAGGGATTGGGGGCAGGAGGAGAAGGGGACGACAGAGGATGAGATGGCTGGATGGCATCACTGACTTGATGGATGTGAATCTGAGTGAACTCTGGGAGTTTTGATGGACAGGGAGGCCTGGCATGCTGCAATTCATGGGGTCGCAAAGAGTCAGACATGACTGAGCAACTGAACTGAACAGAGAGATATTTTCAAATTCAGTCTTGGCCATAGACATACATGGTGTTTTGTACTAGTTAATCTACCTGAATCATTTTGTGCAAAGTAGTGATAATAGTACAAGAATCTAAGGATAGGGAAGGCAATTAAGTGAAAGACTATATGTAAAATATCATCAACATTAGCTTCCTTAGCAAAAAGAGGGACAAATGTAAAAATATCATGAACCATAAGTAGTCACAAATTGCGAGTAAGTTAACTATGCATGCTCAGTTCTTGAAAATATTAACTGAAAACAAAAAAGATTACTTGCTCTTACATGCTAAAGAACATAACAGACAAATTTGTGTTATCTTTTCTTCTTACATTAATCATTCACTTAACAAAATTGTGAGATTGCGTAGTAATACTGCCTTTTATATTCTACCAATTGCTCCCAATTGCTGAGATAAAATTCCCTTTAGCAGGAAAATATGTGACACAGAAACAGAAAGAAAGGAGTACTCACAAGTCAGGCAGAAAGACAGTGGTTCCAACCACAAGTTTTCTGACCCTTCTCAGTTATCTAGTAACTCCAACACACTTACTATCTTCTTTTATCACTAAATAAAAGCTTATTAAGAGGAATGATAGAAATTCATAATATATATTGTTAACAAACAGAAAGGATACAAGGTATCTCAAATAAGAATGAAGACAGTTAACAAAGTAATAAATTGGAGAAAAACACAAATACACACAAACCATAAAAGCAATATAACAGCATGAACAATATATACATATTTTATTATACATATGTGTGTATGTGTGTGTATATGTATATATATATATGGAAATCTGATCATTTGTTTTTCACTTGAAAGAAGATGACAAAATCAATTACATTTAAAAATTAAGTAAAAAGAGGTAAAATACTAACCCTTAACTCTAAAGACATTAACAAAATATATGTTTCAAATCTGTTAATGAGAATAATATAATTTTTTGTAGGTTTGGTAAAAGAGGTTGTTTTCTCCTTGGTTGGAGATGTTGATTTTCAAGATGAAGAATTGTATGAGTGGATATTATAGTATTATCTTTATAAGTGCTGAATTTGTAGTATAAACAAATCAGGATGGCAAAGACTGTTCATTTAAAAACCTTATTTTTCTACCACGTTGTTTGCCAAAGGGGACCAATTAGCATTTTTTTTTTTCTCTCAGGTACTCTCCTTCCTGTTTTCATTCTGTACTTTATATCAGAATAATATATTGAGACACAGCATCTGTTTTCCTATGGCCCAGAACTAAGACCGTCAAGGCCATGCTTTCTTCCACATTCCCAGTCAGTCAAAACTTTCTGACTGAGGGGTCTTGGCTTTCCTTTTCAGCAGGTGTGAGGAATGATCAGGCCCTTTCTTTGAGGGGCCAAAAAAAAAAAAAAAAAAAAACCCTCAGACTCATCCTTCCTAGTTCTATCTATTTGGAAGGCTAGGACCATGGGCGCCTCAATGTGGATTCAGTGCTGGGGGGACAGAGGAAGGAGGTCCTTTCTTGAGGGGGCGATGGCAGAGGACAAAGGAGCGTTTCCCAGTGGTAGAAACTGGAGAAGCCCTTGGCAGTGGAGGGGGTCTGCTCCCAGACCTAGACAGCACCCGAGGAGGTGGCAGGGTGGTCCCCTCCTTGCAGCCAACCCGCCACAAGGCCAACTGACTTGTGAATCCCTGTGCTCGTGAAAAATGTCTTCTGAAGCCAAGCTTCTGGTGATTCAGATACTGTGAAGGCCAAGTCAACAATGGGGGATCAACAGAGAAGAGGGCTGCTGACAGCCAAGAGGGAGCGGTCATGAGTGGGAGAACGAGGAGGAGCCTTCTGCCAATCTGGTCCCAGTCCACACATCCAGAGGATGCCTGCACAACCAAAGGAAGGTGGGGGAGGGGAGCGGCACTTCTAGATTCTTTGTGCAAAGACTTCAACAAGTGGACAGCCAGGTTGGTGGAAAAGCAGATTTAACGAAAGTAAATTAAGGAATGTGCAGTATCTTGCAAATGCCATAGAAAAAGGACCAATTCAAACTCACAGAAAAGAACCTTCACGAGAAGATAATGATTTCCATCAATACTAACTCAAACTTGTCAACTTAGAAGCAAATTATGGCAGATGATGCTGAAAGAAATGACGTCTGGCACTGTCTTGGGGTGATTTAGAATAAAATGCAGAAATTTTATATAAGCAATATAAAAACTGAAGAAAAAGAACTCTTAATTTAAAAATACTTTCCCCAGTGAATGACAAAGAAGTTACTCAAGGCTAAATCAGTGTAGGCTTAAAAGTGGTCCTCTCTAGTTTTGATCTATCAAGATAATCATGTTAAGAAGGTCATCTCCACTTTCTACTTTGTTTTTTTCCTGCAATTTCTGGCTCTCTCATCTCCCTTTCCCAACAAATGTCCTTAGTACACACACACACACACACCACATCTCTCCCCAGGTCTTGTGGTAGGGTGTCAGCTTGGATGAGTACAGACATGTGAAATGGGATAGTACTGTTTCACATCCTGATCATTTAATGCTTCTTCCCCCAATCATTTTCTTTGCATTGGTCACTTAGGAAGGCTTTCTTATCCTTGCTTACTATTCTTTGGAACTCTGCATTCAGAGGGATATATCTCCTTTTCTCCTTTGCCTTTTGCTTCTCTTCCTTTGCCAGCTATTTGTAAGGCCTTCTCAGACAACCATTTTGCCTTTTTGCATTTCTTTTTCTTGGGGATGGTTTTGATCACCACCTCCTATTCTTAGGCACTCTATCAGATCTAATCCCTTGAATCTCTTTGTCACTTCCACTGTATAATCATAAGGGATTTGATCTCAGTCATATCTGAATGGCCTAGTGGTTTTCTCTACTTTAACCTATTTAAGTCTGAATTTTGCAATAAGGAGTTCATGATCTGAACCACAGTCAGCTCCCAGTCTTGTTTTTGCTGACTGTATAGAGTTTCTCCATCTTCAGCTGCAAAGAATATAACCAATCTGATTCCAGTATTGACCATCTGGTGGTGTCCATGTGTATAGTTGTCTCTTGTGTTGTTGGAAGAGGGTGTTTGCTATGACCAGTGTGTTCTCTTGGCAAAACTCTGTTAGCCATTGCCCTGCTTCATTCTGCACTCCAAGGCCAAACTTGCTTGTTACTCCAGGTATCTCTTGACTCCCTACTTTTGCATTTCAGTCCCCTATGATCAAAAGGACATCTTTTTTGGTGTTAGTTCTAGAAGGTCTTATACATCTTCACATAACTGTTCAACTTCAGCTTCTTTGGCATTAGTGGTTGGAGCACAGACTTGGATTACTGTGATACTGAACAGTTTGTCTTGGAAGCAAACCAAGATTATTCTGTTGATTTTGAGATTGCACCCAAGTAGATGGAGAAACAGTGGAAACAATGATAGACTTTATTTTGGGGGGCTCCAAAATCACTGCAGACGGTGATTGCAGCCATGAAATTAAAAGACGCTTACTCCTGGGAAGAAAAGTTATGACCAACCTAGATAGCATATTCAAAAGCAGAGACATTACTTTGCTGACTAAGGTCCGTCTAGTCAAGGCTATGGTTTTTCCAGTGGTCATGTATGGATGTGAGAGCTGGACTGTGAAGAAGGCTGAGCACCAAAGAATTGATGCTTTTGAACTGTGGTGTTGGAGAAGACTCTTGAGAGTACTTTGGACTGCAAGGAGATCCAACCAGTCCATTCTGAAGGAGATCAACCCTGGGATTTCTTTGGAAGGAATGATGTTAAAGCTGAAACTCCAGTACTTTGGCCACCTCATGCGAAGAGTTGACTCATTGGAAAAGACTCTGATGCTGGGAGGGATTGGGGGCAGGAGGAGAAGGGGACGACCGAGGATGAGATGGCTGGATGGCATCACGGACTCGATGAACGTGAGTCTGAGTGAACTCCGGGAGTTGGTGATGGATAGGGAGGCCTGGCGTGCTGCGATTCATGGGGTTGCAAAGTTGGACACAACTGAGCGACTGAACTGAACTGAACTGACTTCATTTCAGACTCTTTTGTTGACTATGAGGGCTACTCCATTTCTTCTAAGGGATTGTTGCCCACAGTAGTAAATATAATGGTTATCTGAATGAAATTCACACATTTCCATCCAATTCATTTCACTGATTCCTAAAATGTTGATGTTCATTTTTGCCATCTCCTATTTGACCACTTCAATTTACCTTGATTCATAGACTTAACATTTCAACTTTCTTTGTTTCTTTTCTTTTTTTTTTTTACAGAATTGGACTTTACTTTCACCACCAGACACGTCCATAACTGAGTGCTGTTCTGCTTTGCCTCAGCCTCTTCATTCCATTTGGAGCTATTTCTCCACTTTTTTACAGTAACATATTGGGCACCTATGAACCTGGGGAGTTCACCTTTCAGTCTCATACCCTTTTGCCTTTTCGTATGGTTCACGGGGCTCTCAAAGCAAAAATGCTGAAGTAGTTTGTCATTGCCTTCCCCAGTGCAAAGATGGGCATAATAAAGGACAGAAATGGTATGGACCTAACAGAAGCAGATGATATAAAGAAGAGGTGGCAAGAATACACAGAAAAATTACACCAAAAAAAGATCTTAATGACCCAGATAACCACGATGGTGTAGGAACTCCCTTAGAGACAGACATTCTGGACTCTAAAGTCAGGAGAGCCTTAGGAAGCATCGCTACGAATACAAGTAGTGATGTCATTCCTGCTAGCTATTTCAAATTCTAAGAGATGATGTTGCACTCAATATGCCAACAAATTTGGAAAACTCAGCAGTGGCCACAGGACTGGAAAAGATCAGTTTTCATTCCACTCCTAAAGAAAGGCAATGCCAAAGAATGTACAAACTGCACCACAATTGCACTCATTTTACAAGTTAGCAAAGTAATGCTCAAAATTCTCCAAGCTAGGCTTCAACAGTACATGAACCAAAAACTTCTAGATAGTCAAGCTGGATTTAGAAAAGGTAGAGGAAGCAGATATCAAACTGCAAACATCCACTGGATCATAGAAAAAACAAGAGAATTCCAGAAAAACTTATACTTCTGCTTCATTGAGCATGCTAAAGCCTTTGAACTTGTGGATCACAACAAATATGAAAAATTCTTAACGAGATGGGAATACCAGATCATTTTACCTGCCTCCTGAGAAACCTGTATGCAGGTCAAGAAGCAAGTCAGAATTGGACATGGAACACTAGACTGATTCTAAATTGGGAAAGGAGCATGTCAAGGCTGTATATTGTCACCCTGCTTATTTAACTTATATGCCGAGCACATCATGTGAAATGCTGACCTAGATGAAGCACAAGGTAAAAGCAAGATAGCAGGGAGAAATATCAGTAACCTCAGACATGTAGACGACACCACCCTTATGGCAGAAAGTGAAGAGGAACTTAAGAGCCTCTTGATGAAGGTGAAAGAGAGTGAAAAGGCTGGTTTAAAATTCAACATTCAAAATACTAAGATCGTGGCATCCAGTCCCATCACTTCCTGGCAAATAGATGTGGAAACAATGGAAACAGTGACAGACTTTATTTTCTTGGGCTCCAAAATCACTGCAGATGGTGTCTTCATCCATGAAGTTAAAAGATGTTTACTCCTTGGAAGAAAAGCTATGACCAACCTAGACAGCATACTAAAAAGCAGAGACATTACTTTGCTGGCAAAGGCCCATGGAGTCAAAGCTATGGTTTTTCCAGTAGTCATGTATGGACGTGAGAGTTGGACCATAAAGAAATCTGTGTGCCGAAGAATTGATGCCTTTGAAATGAGGTGTTGGAGGAGAGGACTCCTTTGGACTGCAAGATCAAGCCAGTTAACCTTAAAGGAAATCAGCCCTGAATATTCACTGGAAGGACTGATGCTGAATCTGAAGCTCCAATAATTTGGCCAGCTGATGTGAAGAAACTCACTGGAAAAGACCCTGAAGCTGGGAAAGTTTGAAGGCAGGAGGAGAAGGGGATGATGCTGGACGAGATGGTTGGATGGCATCACCTACTCAATGGACATGAGTTTGAGCAAGCTCTGGGTGATGATGAAGCACAGGTAAGCCTGGCATGGTGCAGTCCATGGGGTTGCAAAGTGTTAGACATGACTGAGCGACTGAACAACAACAATTGTTTTTACTTCTGCTTGGTTTCATCTGGTGTGCTTTTCACAACAATGAGCCACCATAGTAAGATACTTAATTGATTACACGGAGGTTCCATTCACTTTCTCCAGTTCTAAGGCCTTCCTATATTCATATATTAACGGGAGGACTGTACAAATCTCTCTATGTTTCCTGACTCTAGAAGTCTGTTCTCAGTGCAAGAGAAGACTCTGTTGCTGCTGCTGCTGAGTCGCTTCAGTCGTGTCTGACTCTGTGCGACCCCATAGACGGCAACCCACCAGGCTCCCTCGTCCCTGGGATTCTCCAGGCAAGAACACTGGAGTGGGTTGCCATTTCCTTCTCCAATGCATGAAAGTGAAAAGGGAAAGTGAAGTCGCTCAATCATGTCCGACCCTTAGCGACCCCATGGACTGCAGCCCACCAGGCTCCTCCAACCATGGGATTTTCCAGGCAAGAGTACTGGAGTGGGATGCCATTGCCTTCTCCAAGAGAAGACTCTAGATTCTTTCATTTTAAATATTCCTTTTTACATTTAATTCTCAACTGCAGGTACAAATTACAAGATGCATATTGGTCTGGCATCATGCATCCATCTCAACGAGAATTAGTAATTTGGGACTTTGACTAAAGGTCAACAGACTAAAGCTGAAAAGCTGTATGTGCACAGGACGATCGGCTGAGATGCTGAGCCTGTGTTAATGATGTGTCACCAACAAGGCCACACCAAGGAGGGGCAGTCACCCGTGTTCCCTGCTGCCAGCCGGGATGTGAACGGGCACTGGGATAATAAGCATGATGAATTGAACTTCATTAAAATACCAAGGAAAATCCTCCAAAACGGTTCTTAATTAAATGGTCTCCAGCTAAGCATTAGCCAAAATGTGAACTTTCCCTACATCTTATTTCACTGAATAGTCACACTGACTCCAAAGCCTATGGGGGTGGGAGGTCTTTAACGCATAACAATGCTTCCTATTTACATGGTTCTTCCCATGTGAGACCCATGCAATGCTTGATAAATATCCCCTTATTCCTCACAGTGAGTTGATTACAGAGCTGGGGAGAGAACCCAAGACCCAGAACTCTGACTCTTGTGAGAGTAGTTCTAGTTCAGCATCACAAGTGGCCTGTCTATAAGACAGGGAAACTAAAGTTTGCTGCACATTCTTTGACTCATATCAGTGTCTGGAAGCACAACAGTGACTGCCCTTTAAAACATTTCCTTTCTGATTTTTCAAGGAAAAAAAAAACATTTTCTAACTCTGATATCAACTACATAGGTCATGGGACTCAGTTGTCCAACAGCATGCAATGTTCTGGTGCATGCAATATTCTGATATCTATGAATAATTCTTTTTCAAGTGGCAAATGCTTGGTATTGATAAGCTTGTTCTCAACCCAATAGACAATTTATTGATCTTGTGTTTCCTGGGTTCAGCAAACCTAAGAAGCTCTAAAACTGGAAATTTTATTATCTGTATGTTTTTTGTTCTTATATCTTTTGGGTGATTTTGCACATAATATATTGATGATAACACTGGTAAGAAAGATAATTTACTAGTATCTCAGCTTGGGATATACTGAGAGATAAATTTGGGCATTGCTAATTTAAGATTCATACCAGTAACACTCACTTTCCTGAGTGACTTTTCACTTTTATTATTATCTTTTTCAAATTTAAAGAGCAATATTGTGTGTTAACTTGTCTATACACTTCATAAGAAACTAGAAAACATGGTTTACTGGGTATAAAGGTCCAACAGAACATGTTTAGTGAAAATTTTTTATTTATTTTTTATTTTTTTTAATTTATTTATTTTAATTGGAGGCTAATTACTTTAAAATATTGTAGTGGCTTTTCCCATACATCCTGAACCCTGCTCCCACCTCCCTCCTCATCTCATCCCTCTGGGTCATCCCAGTGCACCAGCCCTCAGCACCCTGTCTCATGCATGGAACCTGGACTGGCAATCTGTTTCACATTTGATAATATACATGTTTCAATGCTATTCTCTCAAATCATCCCACCCTCGCTTTCTCCCATAGAGTCCAAAAGACTGTTCTATACATCTGTGTCTCTTCTGCTGTCTCGCATACAGGGTCATCGTTACCATCTTTCTAAATTCCATGTATATGCATTAGTATACTGTATTGGTGTTTTTCTTTCTGGCTTACTTCACTCTGTATAATAGGTTCCAGTTTCTTCCACCTCATTAGAACTGATTCAAATGTATTCTTTGCTGGGTAATATTCTGTTGTGTATATGTACCACAGCCTTCTTATCCATTCATCTGCTGATGGACATCACAAGAAAAAAGTCAAATAAATATCCGAACTCTACACCTAAAGCAACTAGAAAAGGAAGAAATGAAGAACCCCAGGATTAGTAGAAGGAAAGAAATCTTAAAAATTAGGGCAGAAATAAATGAAAAAGAAACAAAAGAGACTATTGCAAAAATCAAAAAGCTAAAAGCTGGTTCTTTGAGAAGATAAATAAAATTGACAGATCATTAGCCAGACTCATCAAGAAACAAAAGGAGAAGAATCAAATCAACAAAATTAGAAATAAAAATGGAGAAATCACAACAGACAACACAGAAATACACAGGCTCATGAGAGACTACTATCAGCAATTACATACCAATAAAATGGACAACTTGGAAGAAATAAACAAATTCTTAGAAAAGTATAACTTTCCAAAACTGAACCAGGAAGAAATACAAAATCTTAACAGACGCATCACAAGCATGGAAATCGAAACTGTAATAGGAAATCTTCCAGCAAACAAAAGCCCAGGACCAGACGGCTTCACAGCTGAATTCTATCAAAAATTTAGAGAAGAGTTAACACCTATCTTACTAAAACTCTTGCAGAAAATTGCAGAGGAAGGTAAATTCCCAAACTCATTCTATGAAGCCACCATCACCCAAATACCAAAAACAGACAAAGATGCCACAAAAAAAGAAAACTACAGACCAATATATATCACTGATGAAGCTAGATGCAAAAATCCTTAACAAAATTCTAGTAAACAGAATCCAGCAACATATTAAAAAGATCATACATCATGACCAAGTGGGCTTTATTCCAGGGATGCAAGGATTCTTCAATATCCGCAAATCAATCAATGTAATTCACCACATTAACAAATTGAAAGATAAAAACCATATGATTATCTAAATAGATGCAGAGAAAGCTTTTGACAAAATTCAACATCCATTTATGATAAAAACCCTCCAGAAAGCAGGAATAGAAGGAATATACCTCAACATAATAAAAGCTATATATGACAAACCCACAGCAAACATTATCCTCAATGGTGAAAAATTGAAAGCATTTCCCCTAAAGTCAGGAACAAGGCAAGGGTGCCCACTCTCCCTACTGCTATTCAACATAGTTTTGGACGTTTTGGCCATAGTAATCAGAACAGAAAAAGAAATAAAAGGAATCCAGTTTGGAAAAGAAGTAAAACTCACTATTTGCAGATGACATGATCCTCTACATAGAAAACCCTAAAGACTCTACCAGAAAATTACTAGAGCTAATCAATGAATATAGTAAAGTTACAGGATATAAAATTAACACACAGGAATCCCTTACATTCCTATACACTAACAATGAGAAAACAGAAAGAGGAATTAAGGAAACAATTCCATTCACCATTGCAACGAAAAGAATAAAATACTTAGGAATATATCTACCTAAAGAAACAAAAAACCTATATCTAGAAAACTATAAAACACTGATGAAAGAAATCAAAGAGGACACCAATAGATGAAAAACTTTCAACTTAATACTTTAAAAATACTTTAAATCAATACTTAATTGATTACACTGAGGTTCCATTCACTCTCTCTCCAGTGCTATGATATTCCAATATTTACACAGAAATGGGAGGACTCTCAAGGTTCTGCTTGAGAACAGACTCTCATGTCTGCTCAAGGTTCTTGACTCTTGAAAAAAGACTTTTTTCATTGGGTGAAAAATTTTTTTCTTTCTAAGATACTTCTTGGGCAAGTTCTTGGACAATTTTTAAACTGCCAATTGCTTTATTATAAATATTCATAGTACAATATATATTTGAAAAGCTGAAGAAAACATTTAGTAAGATTCTTTATCATTCAGACAATAGAAGAAGTGTCAGAAAACATAGCATGTCTAAGGCAGCTAAAGTATGGGAGCTTTTTTTGACAAATGCCTTTTCTTTGCCTCCTGACCACATGGAACTGTGCACAGTCCATCTCTGGCTGCATTTACTCTTATACCAGACATCTTCCTCCTAGTCACCTATCAATGGTTCAAGGCTGACTCTCAGTGATATCCATCCCTGGAGCCCAATGGTGCCTTTTATGGTGCTTTAATTACTAAAGTCCTAGCATATTTATATGAGTGATTAAACCAACCCAATAGATAAAAAGGCAAACCTCTATTCAAGGGCAGGCTCCAAATTGTCATCACTTTCTTCCATCAAGAACTGGGCATTTTACCACATTAACACAGGGGGGAATTTTTTTAACCATTTATCATTTATTTATTATTATTATTATTTTTACTTTACAAAATTTTTTTAAAAATAATGAGTTTAGAGAAGAGAACCAGGACTGACACACAGTTAATCTTCCACAGAGAGGTTTTGGAAAGCCCTCCAGGTTAAACTGTTCTGTTTCAAAATAACTTCATTTTCCACTAAAACACTTGCCACAATGCTCACAATTTAAGATGACTCTCACTATCTATTCACCAGGAGAGTACATTTTCCTCCTCTTAACTCTGAACCGCTTTCAGGTTGCCAACATTTCTAGTCCAACAAGAACATGACAAATACGTCACACTGAGAGGCCTCAGGCCTCCACCTGAAGGAGGTGACGCAGCTGTCCAGTGGCCTAATTTAAGTAAAAGGCACAGAAAATTTTAAATGCTTCCACATTTTCTGAGCCAGATATGCTCCTAGTACACTCAGAGTTCCAAGTGATCAAATGAACAAATAACAGTTATCATCAAAAAGTCTACAACTACCAAATATTGGAGAGAATTTTTTGAGAAAAGGGAGCCCTCCCTCTTGCACTGTTAATGGGAATGTAAATGGGTACAGCCAATCTGGAGAACAATATAAAGGTGCTTTAAAAGTTAAAAATAGAATTATCATATGATCCAGCAATTTCACATCTGGGTATACATCTCAGGAAAATGAAAACACTACATCAAAAAGATACATGTACTCCAATGCTCACTGCAGCATTATTGACAATTGCCAAAGTAGAGAAGCATTCTAAGTGTCCATTTACATAAAAAGATTAAGGAGTTGTGATATGTATTTATACATGTACACAGACACATACACACACACAATGGAATATTATTCAGCCACAACAGAATGAAATTCTGCCATTCGCAACAAGGTGGATGGACCTAGACTGTATTACACTTAATAAAATAAGCCAGACAAAGACAAATATTCTACATTATCACTAATATGTGGAGTCTAAAAAGAAATGGGAATGAATGAATATTACAAAACAGCTCTGCAGATAAAGAGAATATACTAGTGGTTATCAGTGAAGAAAAGGAAGGAAGGAGGGGTATGATTGGGTTATAGCATTAAGACTGCTATCTACAAAATAGTGTTAGTCTCTCAGTAGTGTCCAACTCTTTGTGACCCCATGAACTGTAGTCCGCCAAGCTCCTCTATCCATGGGATTCTCCAGGCAAGAATACTAGAGTGGATTGCCTTCTCCAGGGGATCTTTCCAACCCGGGGATCGAACCCAGGTCTCCTGTATTGCAAGCAGATTCTTTACCATCTAAGCTACAGGGAAGATCCATATAAAATAAATAAGTGACAGAATATATTGTACAGCACAGGGAAACATAGCCATTATTATGTAATAACTTTAATTGGTCTAATCTAGTCATGTATGGATGTGAGAGCTGGACAATAAAGAAGGAAGAGCCCCAAAGAATTGATGCTTCCAAACTGTGGGGCTGGAGAAGACTCTTGAGATATGCTTGGAAAGCAAGAAGATCAAACTATTTAATCATAAAGGAAATCAACCCTGAATACCCTTTGGAAGGACTGAGACTGAAGCTGAAGCTCCAGTGTTTTGGCCACCTGATGCAAAGAGCTGACCCACTGGAAAAGGCCCTGATGCTGGGAAGGATTGAGGGCAGGAAGAGAGGGGGTGACAGAGGATAAGATGGTTGGATGGCATCACCGACTTAAAAGACATGAACTAGGGCAAACTCCGGGAGATGGCAAGGGACAAAAGCCTGGCATGCTACAGTCCATAGGTTGTTAAGTGTCAGACACAACTTGGCAACTAAACAACAGCAATCTATAAAAATACTGAATCATTATGCTGTACATTTGAAACTAATAAAATATTATAAAGCAACTATAATAGAAAAAAATGGACAAACAAAAATATTGCAAAAGTGTAAAAAATACCAGAAATTTAATTTAAAAAATTTTTTTTACTTTTTTTTTAACTTTATTTTACTTTACAATACTGTATTGGTTTTGCCATACATCAACATGAATCTGCCATGGGTGTACACGTGTTCCCAATCCTGAATGCCCCCTCCCACCTCTCTCCCCATACCATATCTCTGGGTCATCCGAGTGCACCAGCCCCAAGCATCCTCTATCCTGCATCGAACCTAGACTGGTGATTTGTTATACATGTTTCAATGCCATTCTCCCAAATCATCCCACCCTCTCCCTCTTGGAATTTAGAAAGATGGTAACAATAACCCTGTATGCGAGACAGCAAAAGAGACACAGATGTATAATTTTCAAAATTCATACTGGATAATAAATAAGAATTTTTGTGTTACATGCCTTGGAAAATTTTTATGACATTAAATTATAGAAACAGGGTAACTTCTAAACCAAAGTATTATCTATTAGCAAATTATGCTATTCTTAATTCATGTGAATATAGTTGTTAACATGAGGTTTTGTCTCAGCATTTGCAATTTGACTTTATAGATTACATATTTTATACTGTAGCTTTCTCCTAGGGATCTGTCATCTTGAAAGCCTTGCTATATTTTGCTTTGAAACATGCATCTTTAAAATTGTACCTGAATCTTCTTTTTTTTTTTTTAATGAACTTGTTTCTGTCTTTGTGATAGAATAAAATAGCACATGGCATTTTAACTTAGAGTGAAAAGTGGTAAGGAATCGAAGAACCAAAAGAAACTGCAAATCAGCAACAAACTCATAGGGATGAACTGCTAAGCAGAATTAAACTGGAAAGCCAACTTGTCAGCAGAATGAATAGGTGGACGGTCTGAATTTCAGTGCTAAGCCTGAGTTTAATTTTCTTCCCTGATAACCTTGACCACAGGCTGCCATTTCAAAGTCACTCAGTTGACTCACCCTGATAGACACTTATTTCCAAAGAAATCACATTTCTGCAACATGTTTAGTAATTATATTCATCTTGATAACATCCTTCCTGACAATTTGATCATTGATGGGGCTCTCCACCTGTGAAGGTCATTTGGATTTCACCCCTTCCTAACCTTCTGTTCTGACAAGGGTTCTGTAAAGTAAATTCCATTTGTTCAGTTATTCTGGGAAATGGCCACACTTCTTCTTCCAGGAACTGTGGCGAAAGTTCTTTCTTTCCTGCAGTCCATCTACGCCTGCAGGTCTGTTGCCTTTTGCAACTTTGCTTATTTTCAACCTGATTTTATTAAGGTCCAGGCACACTATCTGGGTTGCATGGCTATGGAGCCTGGAACTGGAATTTTGACTCGTTGACCTTTACATCAATGTTTAAATCTAATCACAACGGATAAAGTTGAAGAGATTTGAAACCAGCCAATGTTTTCACATTTTTCAAACATGATCCTACAGGTTGGTAGAAAACATGAACTAAGGTTGAGGGCCCTCGCCCGCTGTGGTCAGTCTGTGGCACACAGACTTCAGCTCCCCACTTACGCCACTTTGCCTAGCCTACGTAGACAGGCTGGAGTCCATCTGGGTTCAGACACACTCGACTGGATCCTGGCCACCTGATTGACCTCAACCAAGTCCTCCAGGAAGCACCTCCCCAAAGGCAAGTTTTAACTTATATGTTATATACATGCATGCTAAATCACTTTGTGGACTGTTACCTGCCAGACTCCTTTGTCCATGGGATTCTCCCAACAAGATTACTGGGTTAGGTTGCATCCCCTCCTCCAGGGGAATCTTCCCAACCAAGGGATCAATCCTGAGTCTCTTGAGTCTCCTGTTTCTCTTGCATTGGCAGGTGGGTTCTTTACCAATAGCATCACCTGGGAAGCCCAACATATAACTTAAGGAGGCATAAATTCATGAATAACTTAATTTAATACTGTCACTAACTAAAATACTGAACAGAAGAGAGGATTTGATGAATCCCTGAATTACTGTTCAACTTGCTTCCTGTCCTGTGGCAGAGTCAGTGCAATGACAGATTACCCATCATCAAGTGAGCCTCCTGACTGGCCAACCACAAATTCAGAATCACAAATATGGGCTTCCAAGAAATATACTTAATAACCATTAATGCAATCATATTTCTTGAGCTAATGACTAAAAATTCTTCAATGTAGAATGTCTCGTCTATTATGAGGAATGAAGGAAAGAGTGCCATTTTGAGAAACTCATTAAGATTGCTGGGGAAAATATCAACAACTTCAGATAGGCAGATGATACCACTCTAATGGGAGAAAGCAAAGAGGAAATAAAGAGCCTCTTGAAGAGGGTGAAAGAGGAGAGTTAAAGAGCTGGCTTAAAACTCAACATTCAAAAGATTAAGATCATGGCATCTGGTCCCATGGCAAATAGAATGGGAAAAAGTGGAAACAGTGACAGATTTTATTTTCCTGGGCTCCAAAATCACTGTGGACCTTGACCGAAGCCATGAAATTAAAAGATGCTTGGTTCTTGGAAGCGAAAACCATGAAAAACCTAGACAGCATATTAAAAAGCAAAGACATCACTTTGCCAACAAAGGTCTGTATAGTCAAAGCTATGATTTTTCCAGTGGTCATGTATGGATGTGAGAGTTGGACCATAAAGAAGGCTGAACGCCAAAGAATTGATGTCTTTGAATTGTGGTGTGGAGAAGACTCTTGAGAGTCCCTTGGACTGCAAGGAGATTGAACCAGTCAATTCCAAAGGAAATCAAGCCTTGGAAGTCCTTGGAAGGACTGATGCTGAAACTGAAACTCCAATACTATGGCCACCTAATGCTAAGAGCTGACTCGTTTAAAAAGATCCCAATGCTGGGAAAGATTGAGGGCAGGAGGAGAAGGGAGTGACAGAGGATGAGATAGCTAGATAGCATATCCAACTCCCTGGACATGAATCTAAGCAAATTCCAGGAGACAGTGAAGGACAGGGAAGCCTGGGGTGCTGCAGTCCATGGGGTCACAAGGATTCAGACAGGACTTAGTGACTGAACATCGACAACAAAAGAACATACAAAAGAAAAAAAGATTAGAAACAAAACAAAACAATCTTAGGTTCTATTTCCCAAACACAAGCCCTAGGCACTTTCTCTGGTGAAATTTCCAACTTTTGAAAACTGTCCCTTAGAGTACATGGTTGTCTTGGGGACATGAGAATTGAGAGAACTGATAAGGGAAAAATAAAATGAAGTAATTCTGAGTTGAAGAATAGGGGGCAGCCAGATAAAAAGGGCCAGGAAGAGTGTGCTCAGGGCTGGAGGCAACTGATGAGCAAGAAACGCTCTCAGCTGATGGCAAGATCAAGTTCATCACAGGGTGGACAGGAAGGGAAGAGGGAGAAGCAAGCCAAAGGATTTCATATCTTTGACACAGTGCAACACAGAGATGGTGGTGTTTATGTGAACACCGGAAGAAGCAAGATTTGGGGTAATGGAATTTTCATGGGGATCTGTTCCAACTGAATTGGCTTCAACAGTTCCAGCTTTTTAAACTCTTTGACCTTGCTCTCCACTAACTAACTCTGTAGGAATGTCAACTCAATGCTATTCTTTTACTTCCTCTTTTATTTTTTGGGGGTGGGTGTTCTCTTTAATCGTATTGATCATTTTACACATGATTGCTGAATGANGGATCTGTTCCAACTGAATTGGCTTCAACAGTTCCAGCTTTTTAAACTCTTTGACCTTGCTCTCCACTAACTAACTCTGTAGGAATGTCAACTCAATGCTATTCTTTTACTTCCTCTTTTATTTTTTGGGGGTGGGTGTTCTCTTTAATCGTATTGATCATTTTACACATGATTGATGACTGAACGAGTGATTGAATAGAAGAACCTATGACCATCCAGAATGATCAAATTTCATTCCATAAAAATCATAAAATGCTAGCATTAATAAAGTTATAAACTTAGCTTGGACATTGTAAGTTAAAAGAATAAAGAAAAGATTTGGGTTTATCCTTTGAACCTAGAAAACAAACTCACAAAAAAAAGGTCCTTAGTAAGTGCACTGAATGATAACAGGAATGCCACCTGGGGTTTGCTCTGGCAAATATTTACAATGCTTTAATCCCCACCACCACCACCCTCCCTGGTTTAGGTAGTACAGCCGAGTTTGCTTTAGCGTGCTTGTGTTTGCTAATACAAGTGAGTCCAGAGATGTGGAACATGGCGCACTTGTTTCTGATGATGCTTTCCTCTGGCTTCAGATGGACTGCGGGGTCCCTCACTGCCCAATCCAGTGGGGATTGTTGCCCAGAACAGTTAAGTCATCCACGTGACCACTGACGAGGGCTCAGCCAGTAAGTTCAGGTTATGATACCAGAGGCGATTTAACAGGGACAGATATTAGAGTTTGACGACATGATTTCCCTGGACAGTTTTCATTACTGGACAAGAGAGTTCTGAAATATGTGAATTACTGAACAGCTTAAAGTACAAAAGGGAAGCACGAGTCATTTGATGTAATAAACTAAAGAGGGGCAAACACATTTACATTGCACAGAACCAAACACACTCAGTCTTAATTCTGTAATTAGTAAATGGCTTAATATTTGCAACTTGTTATATAAGAAGCAAAAGAACATTCTTAGTTTAAGAATAATTTATCTGGCCAATCAACATTTAAAATCTTGGTCCTGTCAAGGCAGATAGTGATGTTTAAATCTAAGTATTCATTACCATCTATAATTTGTAGTGACTATTTAATATGCATACAGAAGAAACAAGATTATGAAACTGAAATGGTTTGATCAAAATATTAAGAATACGTTCTGAAGTATAGTGAGTGCAAACCACACGCTAAATCTATGAATGAACATTTTTGGTTTGAATATATGGCTTTTTTGTCTTTTTAAGAATTCTATTTTATTGAAGTATGGATTTACAATATTGTGCTAATTTGCACTGTATGGCAAAGTGATTCATGTGATGCATGTATGTATATATATAATATTTTTCATATATTTTCATTATGTTTTATCATAGAACATTGAATATAGTTCTCTGTGCTATAGAATAGGACCTTGATTTTTATCCATTCTATATGTAATAATTTGCATCTGCTAACCCCAAACTCCCACTCCATTGCTTCCCACAACCTGACAATTCCAAGACTGTTCTCTGTGTCTGTGAGTCTATTTCTTTTGTAGATGAGTACATTTGTGCTGTATTTCAGATTCCACATATAAATGATATCATATGGTATGTGTCTCTTTCTGACTTACTCCATTTAGTGTGATAATCTCTAAGTCCAGCCATGTTTCTGAAGATGGCATTATTTAATTCTTTTTTTATGGTTGAGTAGTATTCCATTGCACACATGTATCACATCTTTATCCACTCCTCTCTCATGGACATTTAGGTTGGTTCCATGTCTTGGCTATTGTAAATAGTGCTGCTATGGACCTGGTGCATGAATATTTTTGAATTACACTTTGTTCAAATACACACCCAGAAGTGAGATTGCTGATCACTGGATAACTCTCTTTTTAGTTTTGTGAGAACCGTTATGCTGCTTTCCATAGTGGCTGCACCTATATATATATATATATTTTTTTTTTTTTTAAGAGTACTGCATGATATACCGCAAATTCTATGACATACACTTACTTAACTACATTCATATAATATCTGATTTTTCATCAGAATCTAAAATTAACTTCCAGCTTGACGAGATGTGTTGAGTATTATGTAAATGTTCTTTAAAAGGCTTCTGTGATGAAACAGTAAGTTCATACATGAAAGCGTTTATAAAATGTGAAATGGCAGAGTTTTTCTAGGTCAAGCTTACCCCAGAGTTCTTAGGAAAATTTTTTGAGTAAGGTTCAGACTTTTACAGATCACCTTATGTCTTCCCCTAAACTTTGGCTTTGCAAGTACGTAATAGTTGCAAATAGGTGATAATTTGAGGATTTTGCTTTTGCATAGTGTGTATATGTGTGTGTATGGTGTTTGTTGTGTGTCTCCTGTTGGTCGTGTGTGTTGTGTAGTGTGTGTGTATGGCATGTGTGAGGGGTATGCTTAGTAAACTGGGGCCCCAGGAACAGCCATGAAGTGTCAGTGAGAAGGGAGCTGTGAATCAATGAAAGGCCTTCTTGGTTTTTCGGAGTCACTGGCCGGCATACTTCCTGGAGAGCCGTTTCCATTGCATGCCCTTTATAAACCACTCTTCCCATTTCCTGAGCAAAGACACACACTTTCTCTGAAGCTGGCCATCATTTTGCAGTTGGGAAACTGAAAGGGGACTGGATACCTGATTTCTCAACCATGCGTCTACATGTGTGTAGCACAGATACCTGCACAGACGTGGGGAGGACAATGAAGCTTCTCATTTCTGGGCTCCTCCTCAGTGTCCGACAGTGAGGGACCACCCCCCCCACAGCACCCTAGCTTTGCATCCCCAGCACACGGCCTCAAGGCTGTCACACAGAGGCCACTGGATAAACATTTATGGGGAGCATTTGAAGAGGTAGTATGGTACTGATTTCTCATTCAAGAAATAAATTTTAACCATAACACTGTCAGGTTTTGTTCCAGAAACTAATGAATACAGACACTGACGTGAAGTGGGCTAGGTCCTCACATCTCCCCTTCCAAGCCTCCCATTCCCTCTTAAAAAAAAATTTAAAAATAGTGATAATAATTGAGAAAGTTATCTTTTTTAGAGCTGGATCATAAAGAAGCTTGAGCACCAAAGAATTGATGCTTTTGAACTGTGGTCCTGGGGAAGACTCTTGAGAGTTCCTTGGACAGCAAGGAGATCAAACCAGCCCATCCTAAAGGAAATAAGTCCTGAATATTCATTGGAAGGACTGATGCTAAAGCCGAAACAACAACACTTTGACTACCTGATGCAATGAACTGACTCATTGGAAAAGACCCTGATGCTGGGAACGATTGAAGGCGGGGAGAAGGGCACAACAGAGGATGAGACCGTTGGATGGCATCACTGACTCAGGGGACGTGAATGTGGGCAAACTCCAAGAGATACTGAAGAACAGAGGAGCTTTGTGTGCAGTCCATGGGGTTACAAAGAGTCGGACCTAACTTAGCCACAACAATTTCTTAACAATAGCTTCTTGAAAGAAGTTTTAGAAAAACTTGGGTTAAGGACTTCCCTCATGACACAGTGGATAAGAATCCACCTACCAATGCAGGACTTCAGTCCAATCCCTGGTCTGGGAAGATTTCACACGCCGTAGAGCAACTAAACTCATGTGTCATGACTACTGAGCCTGCACATTAGAGCCTGCGAGCTGCAACTGCTGAAGCTCCCACACCCCAGAGCCTGTGCTCCTCGCAAGAGAAGTCACTGCAATGAGAAGCCCAAGCGCTGCAAAGAAGAGCAGCCCGCACTCGATGCCGCTAGAGAAAAACCACACAAGAGCAGTGAAGACCCAGCACAGCCAAAAATAAAAATGAAATTAAAGAAAGAAAGAAAAACCGAGGCTAAGCTTTGGTTAAAAAGTATAATCTCAGGTTCTCCTCTGGATGAAAGTGAAAGTCACTCAGTCGTGTCCGACTCTTTGCAACCCCATGGACTTTACAGTCCATGGAACTCTCCAGGCCAGAATACTGGAGTGGGTAGCCTTTCCCCTCTCCATGGGATCTTCCCAACCCAGGAACTGAATCCAGGTCTCACACATTGCCAGCAGATTCTTTACCAGCTGAGCCACAAGGGAAGCCCGAGAACACTGGAGTGGGTAGTCTATCCCTTCTCCAGCAGATCTTCCCGAGCCAGGAATCGAACCAGGGTCTCCTGCATTGCAGGCAGATTCCTTACCAACTGAGCTATCAGGGAAGCCTCTGGATGAAGAACCCCATAAAAGTCCATCAAGAATCAATAGCTGGCACTGTTCCCCAAGTCTGGAAGGCCTCCAGGCTCTCTGACTGGACTATGAATTTTATGTTAGTTAAATCCTATTAGAACTAACCATTTCAAGAACCACTTTCTAACAAAGCCTTGAATGAATCATCTTGCTAAAATAACCTTGAGGGAGATGACATCTTGCAGACCAGATTAGAGCAATCCAAATAGTCTCATTTGCTCAAAATATTTTTAATAACATGGAAAATAAAAATATTTGCCACTATAAAAATCACAAGACATTCATAACTATGAGTCATGTGATAGATTTTGTATGAGAACATAATGTCCACTGCAAAATAAACCTCATTAGTAGTCAATGAGAAATTGAGAATCACAAATAAGGGTTTCTGAGAAACATCTTTAATAACCACTAATGCAACCATGTTCTTTTTGCTAACCATGAAAAAGTCTTTAATGTAGCATTTCTTATTTATTTCAAGCAATGAAAGAAAGACCATCATTGCCAGGAAAAAAAAAAATGATAGGGAGCAGGCTGAATAATAACTCTGAGATTCAACACATTCCCTTTTCTTTAGTACTTTACTGATGATAGTATTAAAACAAATGTATCATTGTCATGTGAAAGTACCTTGCAAGCTGACTATGCATTTTTATCATAGATTGTATAGTTTTTTCATTTCATCATAGATTGCATATTTTAAAAAATATTGTAAAATGAGAAATTTACCCTGAAGATCTCAAAATGAACTTTTAAAAATATATTTCCCTAAGGAAGAAAATTATGTGAAATTCTAGGGGATAATTTGGTGATAATTTTAATTTTAATTGTCACATTTGATTATTATGTGAATTACTGTACATCACTTATAGTTTGCATTTGAGTGATATGTCATATTACATATCAATTACAGGCAAAAATCTGGCAGGAAAAATAAAAGTGTATATATCCATAGAAAGAAGTTCAAATTTTCTTTGCACAACTCAGTGTCTGATGCTCCTGTCTACATGATGAAAGTCAGTGAGTCTCAATTATTGATACAGTGGTGAAGGATGTGGAAATAATAGTGCATGGTGTGTGTACATTGTCATATTACATATCAATTACAGGCAAAAATCTGGCAGGAAAAATAAAAGTGTATATATCCATAGAAAGAAGTTCAAATTTTCTTTGCACAACTCAGTGTCTGATGCTCCTGTCTACATGATGAAAGTCAGTGAGTCTCAATTATTGATACAGTGGTGAAGGATGTGGAAATAATAGTGCATGGTGTCTGTACATCAGAATCATCTGTCAAATTTTTTTAAATACATCTTTTCCATACCCCCTTCTGGAAGGGTCCACACTCCTCGATTGACAGGAGAAGTAATGACATTACCAAAACTATTTTCATTCACCTATAATTCATTATTTTGATTCTGCATGAATATCCTATCTTACAACAAAATATGAAGAATCTGTAACTACTTAATATGTGTACTTCATTAAGGTTATTAAAATGAATATCCCTTTAAAATTAACTAAAAAACTAATTAGAGGTGGAGTATAATCACACAGCAACAATACATTTTTTTATATTCAGGAAATATGTTAGTCCTTTCACACTAGTAATTGCTAGGTATTTCAAGACAAGAAAATCCTAAAGACAAAGCAGTTGACTTAGATTTCTCATGGCCGTAATAATCACACACACACACACAACAAAAGGCAGAGTGACTTTAACCAAATTCAGTGAATACAAACACAAGGTGCTATTAGGTGAAGAAGAGGTTTGATCCTTTGACTGGACCATCAAGCCCTAATCTCTAGTATCTTCTTCTTCCAGAACCCACAGAGCATTTATAATCTACCCACTCATCTCAATTTGTTGGTAAGAGCCTCACAAGGTCATGTAAGCACTTCTCACTATTTCTCCAAGAAAAAAAGAATTAAATGTTGCCATTTGCAACAACATGGATGGATTTGGAAAGTATTATACTGAGTGATGTAAGTCAGAGAAAGACAAATGCTACATGATCTCACTTATATGTGCAATCTAAAAAATACAAACAAAAAAAACCCAGTGAATATAATAAAGCAAAAGCAAAACAAAACAAAAAAACAGACTCACAGATATAGACAACAAACGAGGGGTTACCAGTGGGGAGAAGAAATAGGAGAAGGGCAATACAGGTGTAGGGGCTTAAAAGGTATGAGTTAGTATATGTATAAAATAAGTTACACAGAAAGATTGTACAACACAGGAATACAGCCAATACTTTATAATAACTATAAATGGACTATAACCTTTAATTTGTGAAGCAATATGTTATATACCTACAACTTATATAATAGTGAACATCAACTGCAACTCAATAAAAATGCTAAAAAAATAAATAAATACTTCCTACTTGTGATCTCTGTGTTTCCTCCAGGTATATCTGTAAGAGAGAAAGTTTTACAAATGTAATAGTCAATTCAACACCTAGTGTTTACTGTATTCAGTAAGTGAACAACACTTATTGAATGAATTAACACATTTCTGAATATGCCCTCCATATTCCACATAAAGTTTCACACCTCATAACTGTATACACAAATGTTTGTTGGGAATAGATTATAGCACTTATTATAATCAAGCAGTATCTTTTTTTCACTTATTTATTGCAATTTTGTGTTTGGGACAGACTGAGATTTCAAAACACATCTGCTTGAATGAAATTCAATTTTAGAAAGTTGAATTTTTGTAGTACTTCCTTGTTTCCAATTTAATGTTTCAGTGTCATTCTATAGACACCTTGACTGCTATTAATTATAGAACACTGTTAACTTGACATCACATTGATCAATTCTAATTTTTATAACTCTGTATATTTCTTCTTTAGTTATCCTATTTCCTACTGGTTATTTAAAGAAAACACATTTTTCCAAAGTTTGTTTTATTTACTTAGTAGAGTATCTGTCCTCTGAAAGTTTGGGAAGTGTATGTGTTGTGGAAAAAGGGGTGGGTCCAAAGTTAACAGGTCTAAGTTGGGGAGATGGTCATATGACTCTCTACATCAATCAGACTTGACCCCATGTAGCACAGGGACGTCTCTGTTCAAGTAGGAAAGAAAATTATTTAATTTTATCTTAATAAAGACTCAGACGGTAAACAATTTGCCTATAATGTGGAAGACCTAGATTCGTTCCCTGGGTTGGGAAGATCCCGTGGAGGGGGAAATGGCAACCCATTCCAGTATTCTTGCCTGAGAAATTCCATGGACAGTGGAGCCTGCCCAGCTACAGTCCATGGGTTTTGACACCATGTAGCACAGGGACGTCTCTGTTCAAGTAGGAAAGAAAATTATTTAATTTTATCTTAATAAAGACTCAGATGGTAAACAATTTGCCTGTAATGTGGAAGACCCAAATTCGTTCCCTGGGTTGGGAAGATCCCGTGGAGGAGGAAACGGCAACCCATTCCAGTATTCTTGCCTGAGAAATTCCATGGACAGTGGAGCCTGCCCAGCTACAGTCCATGGGGTCATGAACAGTCAGATATGACCAAGAGATTAACACACACAAAGGCTTACTAGACTTAGTTAGCCTCAAGTCTCTTAAAAATAATATGTGGTTCTATATTCTAGGTTCTGGCTCTTCTATCTATTTCTGAGTATGCCTCACATTCTTTCTGAGTAGTTCTTCAACACGTGCCACATTAATCTATTCTGTTAATGAAACCATTTTGACATCACAAACACAAGTCTGGATATGCCACTAGACCTGATCCATTTTTTAGAACTCAGCCAAAGACTCCAGAGGTTGTAATGAGTATGCCTCACATTCTTTCTGAGTAGTTCTTCAACACGTGCCACATTAATCTATTCTGTTAATGAAACCATTTTGACATCACAAACACAAGTCTGGATATGCCACTAGACCTGATCCATTTTTTAGAACTCAGCCAAAGACTCCAGAGGTTGTAATGCTCTGCTCTGTTTCCAGTGTCTCTAATGTGGCCTTGAACTGGTAATTACAACCCTGCATACATCATCTCTCCAGCTGAAATAACGAGCAACATGGTGGAACAACCATGCATCTTTTCAAATAACCAGCATCTAACATCCAGGATCACCTGGGTGCACTTACATTACATAAGCACCCTCTGATTCCATTCTTGGGACATCATCCTGGTTAGGTCCAGGGTGGCACCTCCTGCTCAGCACACAAATCCCTTTAATGAACCTCTGCATAGTGCTTAGGGGACCCCTGTGAAATATAATCTCCGCAGGGAGAAGGCAACACATGTCTGGGCATCATCTGCACAGTGATAACAGTTTGAAAGTTCCACAATATACTTGAGCTAAATGTTTCTCTCTTTTTTTTTTTATTCTCTATCAATAAAGAATGAGAAGCAAATCAAATCCTTTTCCATATGGTAACCTTTTAAATTCTCGCATTCCATACTGAATGGACTGAACTGTAAACAAATAATGCTTAAGTCAACATCCATTAGGTCACCTTATGCCACATTCAAATCACTTTAAATATTTACAAAGCCTCTGGTCCATAAAAAAACAACACAACAACATGTTAAGAGTGAAGAAATAAAGATAAATCATCCCTCATTACTGCACTGGCAGAAGCAGATAGAGAGGATCTGAAAACAAGAGAAGAGACACAGAGAGGAGTCCTGGTTCAGAGGCTCCAGGAAGAGTAGGGGGAAGATAATGCAGTGAGTTGTGATTGAAATAAACACAATCAACTGTACCGACTACATGGAGAAAAGCCTTATAAACAGAAAAGGCAGTCCAGTGAAAGTATTAACTTAAAGGAAAGTCATAAAAGCTTTTAATTTCATGAAGTGAAACTGTTCACTTCTGTTCAACTGTAGCTTGGCAGAGGTTGGGGTGACAGGAACTGAATTGCTAAGAACGCTTCTCTTGATTTTTGAGGAATGTCATCAACAGGTGTTATTAAGTTTCTTAACACGATCGGATGTGAGATTTAGGGCGATCATACCAGCAGTTCTGGGGAAAGTAAATTGGAAGAACAACCAGGAAGTTATGATGGTGACAAGGGTAAAAATAAAAATAAAATAATAGCTTCCCCTTTTAAGGGAAGGATTGAAAATCTGGGGTCAAGATCGGAGGCGCCTGTGGGGAAAGGAGTCTGGGCTGTAGACCTGAATGGGTGCAGCCAATCAGAGTAAAGGTCCTTCCATAAATTGTCCTTCCATAAATTGTCGAGTCCCTTAGAGCAGCCCGGGTGGCTCAGACGGTAAAGCATCTGTCTACAATGCGGGAGACCTGGGTTTGATCCCTGGGTTGGGAAGATCCCCTGCAGAAGGAAACTGGCAATCCACTCCAGGACTATTGCCTGGAAAATCCCATGGACAGAGGAACCTGGTAGGCTACAGTCCATGGGGTCGCAAAGAGTAGGACAGGACTGAGCGACTTCACTGTCACTTTCACTTTTAGAGCAGCCCCAGCTTCCAAACAGGAACCGGGGCATCGTCCATGGGATGAGCGAACTAGAGGCAAGGACATTCCAGCCTTCCCCCAGTGCAGATGAACACAAGCATTCACAGGAGAGATGGGAGCCCTGGGCTGCTGCCAAGGACGAGTGAGAAACAGGAGCAAAAGCACACAGTAGTTATCTGATTTGGAGAAGGCAATGGCACCCCACTCCAGTACTCTTGCCTGGAAACTCCCAGGGACGGAGGAGCCTGGTAGGCTGCAGTCCATGGAGTCGCGAAGGGTCAGACACGACTGAACAACTTCACTTTCACTTTTCACTTTCATGCATTGGAGAAGGAAATGGCAACACACTCCACCGTTCTTGCCTGGAGAATCCCAGGGATGGAGGAGCCTGGTAGGCTGCCGTCGACGGGGTCGCACAGAGTCGGACACGATTGAAGCGAATTAACAGTATCTGATTGCAGGGGCCACAGGCAAAATGTAGGTAGGAAAACTGGCCAGGAACCAATGGATGCCCTGAGAAGAGAAATGTCCTACCGACTCCAGAGATAGTCCACAGCCTAAGGGACACGGAAAACGCACAGCCCAGAGCCCTATGTGTAGGAGGTCCCAGTAGGTGAAGCCTCATCCTCCACTAGAGAAACCTCCAGCAGGGAGAGACAGCAGATGGGAAATAAAGATGGTGTTCACACAGGCCCCAAACTGAATAGGAATAGACATAACAACAGCAACAGCATCTGAATAAAAATTCAGAATAAGTATACACTTTCCATGACCTAAGCTATAAAAGACTGGGAACCGTAAGACGAAATGGGACCTTCTGAGAAAATACCAGGTCGTTTTAGGAATGTTAGTACTAAACACAGAGTTAACTAAATAAAGATATCCCTGGATATTTTGATTAGGCAACTAAGCTGACTTGAAAAATAGTGATTTGGAAAACTTGAGAAGAGAGCAAAACACAGCCCAGGAAGATCATAAGATAGAATATATTTTTAAAAGATAGGTTAAGAGGTATAGAGACTAAAGGAGAAATTCCAAAGTACAGGTAGTAAGTGTGCCACAGTAAATTCGAGGTGATAAAATAGTTGCATATAAAATGACTAAAAATAGTTTATAGCTAGAAACCAGCCCATGTTCATGTTTTGAGGGGCCATATTAGGTACTGAGGTCACTGAGTGTGTGCTGGAGGTATATACACTTGAGTGATATCAGTGATGGATAAATGTGTCTCAGACATGTGGGTTAGCAAACCATTGATGAAAAGAAAATTGAAAAAAAAGGATGATATGAGGTTTCAGAAGCCAATGTTATTTATGTATTAATAACAAATGCTTATAGGAAAAATCTTTGCAAAATGTATGAAACTCTGAACAATTTTTGCAAAAATGGCCTTTTTGCAAATAGCACTACCAAATGAAATTGTCAGAATAATTAAACTTAGGAAACACCATTCATTTGAGTCATTTTTTGTTTATACTTCAAACTGAAGACCAGAATAAACCTTTGTTTCAACTATAATTGAGGAATCTGGCTCAGATTTTCAGGCAATTAAGTGGCCTTGTTTTAGTATCAGTTATCCTTAGATAACAGATTCTTTCTTTCCCATCACCTACATTTTCAGACAATGAACAGTGCCTGTTATTTTTGTAAAGCAAAATTGACTTCCAGAGAAACTATTTTTGGAACAACTATCCTGAAAAAGGTATAATAGAAAAATTTGACCGTTTTTCAACAAAGGACAGAGGAAAATGAAAAAAAATATATTTGGTACTAAATGTGAAATACCAGTTAACAGAAAATATTGTCACAATAGGAAAGACCATTAATACTTCTAGGACTGTGGTAGGTAGAGGGTTTTTCTTCTTTCTTTTTTCTTATCCCTCCATCTTTTTTAAAACTCTAATAAAGACTTGGAGCCTAAAAGCAACTTCAAAAGAATTCTTCTGGAATTCTCTTCAAAAGTTTCCCCACCTTCCCCTTAGAGGACACGATTCAAACATCTAAGAAAGCACCCTGACCAATGAATTTTGGTTCTATGGCAGCAATTATTATTGACAACAAGATGACAATGTTACAAATAACAAGTTGATTTGTTAAGTGCCTACTATGGGAAAACTCTGGACTTGGGTACTTGGCATGTTCATCCCATGGGAGGTAATTTTTCACCTCGAGTCAGTGATTTAAAATATGTGACCTGGCTGATTCAAGTTGATATATGGCAGAAACCAACTCAATATTTTAAAGCAGTTATCCTCCAATCAAAAATAAATACATTTATATTTTAAAATAACCATACAAAAAAAAAAAAAAATGTGACCTAGCAAAAGTGTTACAGAGTACATTTACTCATGAGAAATCCTATGAAACACATGTTAAGAGCTGTGAAGAGGAAATGACTGACTCCCTTGAAATTCTATGAGGCTATCCATCACTGAAGTTGGGGTCCTAGATCACTGAGTCCCCTCTATTTCATTTATTTGGGCTCGACTATCTGTGAACCCACTAGTCCTTGACTTCCACTCATGATTTTCAGGACAAAACCATTATTTTCATTTAGCTGAAGGTGCCACTGGGCATGAGTGCACTTGAGTATAGGCTAGGTCATTTTCTACTGGACATTCCCAACTCCCTTTTTTGAATATTTAAAAGCTTCAAATAGCATGTGACACAGTGGGAATTGTCTAATAATCCTCATGTTAAAAACATTAAAAAAAAGACACCTAAAGCAAAGGCAACAAGATAAGTAGGGCTACATCTAACTAGAAAGCTTCCGCACAGCAGAGAAAACTGTTGACAAAATAGAAAGGCAGCGTACTGAATGGCAGAAATTTGCAAACCATATATTATGATAAGGGGTAAATATCCAAAAAATATTAAACATTTTTAAAACTTTATCACCAAAAAACTCACTAATCTGACTAAAAAGTGGACAGAGAATCTTAATAAGTATTTTTGTCTGAAGAAGATATAGTCAATAGGTACATGACATGTATACTCAGCATTACTGATTATGAGGGAAATGCAAATCAAAACCACAATGGGATATCACCTCACACGTCAAAATGGCTATTATCAAAAAGACAACAAATAGCAAATGCCGGTGAGGATGTGGAGAAAAGAGAACACCCATGCACTGCTGGTGGGAAGGTGTATATTGGTGCAGCCACTGCAGAAACAGCATGGCGTTTTCTCAAAATATTAAAAATAGAATTACCATATGATCCAGTAAGACCACTTTTGGGTTCTTAATCCAAGAAAACAAAAACATTACCTGGGTAAGATACACATGTCCTTCTCTTCAGTAGCATTATCTACACTCAGTAAGATGTGGAAACAACCTAAGTGTTCCGTGATAAATGAAAATATTATACACACACACAATGGAATGTTACTCAGCCATAAAAATGTATGAAATCTTGCCATATGAGATAACGTGGATGGACTTTGAGTGCCGTATGCTAAAGGAATAGACAAATACCACATGATCTCACTTATATGTGAAATCTGAACAAACAAAGCTCATAGAGAGGAGAGATTGGCAATTATTGGTTGCCAGAGGCAGGGGGTGGAATGGGTGCAACATGGGTGAAGACTGTAAAAGTTACAAACTTCTAGTCATAAAATAAGTCATAGGATTACAACAAGGTGACTATAGTTAATAACACTGTAGTGAATATCAAAGTTGCTTAGAGACTCGGTCTTAAAATTTCTCATCATAAAAAAAAAAATCTGCAATGTATGTGGTAACAAATACCAACTAGACTTCTTACAGTGGTGATTTAACAATATATGCACATATTGACTCATTATGTTTTACTTCGTAAACTGATATTATATGTCAATTATATCTCAACTAACAAAAGGGAAAAACAAATTCAATTCTAACTGTGAACTGCTTTTTTTTTTGTCCCATATCAATGCAGAAGTGGCCAGTTGGATGCAGGGACATTTACCTGGTGTGAATGAGGAAGATGAGTGAATGAAAAGTAAAGAGGCTTTAGAGTACTAACATAAAATGATAGTCATTTATTTCTGATGAGAAGATTTGCAGACTTTTCTCTATTCAGTAATGAGTAAACAGTTCACATATGGATAACAAGGACTACAGTTTCATTTTTCTCTGTTAACTGGGGATGCTAAGAATACTTTATTTCCTTCTTTCTCTTGGGACAGTTGACTTGACTTTCTAAAATTTTTTGTACCTTGCCGAGGTACATTTATGACTATAATGTCTAAAGTTTTTACTTCAGAGAGGTCTGATCTTGACATTATTAGGAAACATCAGTATAGATGGATGAGAGAATACAGTTCTCAAAACTTGTGCTTGACCTGCATGGGAGGCTCACACAAACCATAAAATTTCCTACCAGGATGAGCCAGCAGGCATTAGTGGTGGTGATATCCAGCTGCCTGGATGGCATGGTGTGATTACAGGGATACTGAAAAAGATCCTCTTCCAAAAATTGGTCCCCACTGCACCTCAAATACCCACCATTAAGTCATTCATTTGAGTTAAGAAAACTGCCAGGAAGACCTCTATTAAAATGCAAATGCATTCCTTGGGTGGGGAAACACATTAAATCATTATCAGCCATTAACACTTTAGACCAAATTAGTTTCAGATTTATTAGCCAATTATTCAAAGTACAGAAGGAATGGTTGTGCAGGAGAGGTTAGAACAAGCTGGTGTGGACAGAAAGGAGAGCTGGAAAGAAACATCATTCTGTGATGTCTTGCAATGATGTCCTATCTTTCTATTTTTCAGTCGTGCTTTAAAAAATGAAATTATGTATAAAATTCTCACTTAAAAATATTAAAAAGTGAAACTTCTCTTGACAAAACAAAGGTCAGGGCCAGGGGCCTTAACTGTCTCCTCCCTCTCACCCCCTACCCCCCAAACTCCAACAGGTTCCTAAGGTAACTGCAAAGAATCCAGAGTCCTGAGAAGCAGAGTTTGAAAACCATATCAGGAGGTATTTATTCTCCTCTCTACACTTTCTCTGTCCCCTTTTTGTGATACTCTGTGGTAGACCAGAAGCCAAATGCACAGATGCAGGTAGAGTTTGGAAAGCTGGTTCTTAAAGACACTCTGTATTCTACAGCAATCACCAAGTTCTGTGTCCATCACAGTGAAGGGATGCGATGTCATTTCATTATACCCTGAGACACAGGAAAAAATATATATGCTCATCCCAAATGAATGTAGGGCGCTTCTTTTTTCTTCAAGACCATCCTTGGCATTCATACAAGACTAACCAAATGGATAAGGTGACATTTCTAAATGCTTCAAATCTCATACACAGTGTCCCCAGTATATCCTAGAAACCATTCAAAGGACAAAGGGGAGATGAAAAGAAGCTTGAAGTGGACCCTTGAGTAAGTCACTCTTGACTTTGATTCTTGCCAAAGTCTCTGTTACTAAGTGGACTCATATGTGATTCAGATCCTTGTGCAGTAGAGACTGTGATTTTCAGAAACAAGCAGAATCATCCTACTATAAATTAGGAAGCCAACCAATGTTTGATTAATTTCTATATTGAAAGGATCTTTGAAAAGAAAATCTAGATCATTCTTACATTGCTAAAGTCTGAGGATGGGTGAGAGGAAGCAAGCAAGCAATTGAGTACTATACACATGTACATCCATGTGTTAGAGTGCCCCTGATAGCTCAGTTGGTAAAGAATCTGTCTCCAGTGCAGGAGACCCCAGTTTGATTCCTGGGTCAAGAAGATACCCTGGATAAGGGGTAGGCTACCCATATTCTGACCTCCAGTATTCTGACCTGGAGAATTCCATGGACTATATAGTCAGTCCATGGGGTCACAAAGAGTTGGACAGGACTGAGTGACTTTCACTTTCACATTTCACTTCCCTTGTGTAAGAAAATAGGATGTCCACAGAATAAAAGTGAAAAAAAATCAATCAAAACAAGAGAAGTAGGAAATTTTAAGTCAAAGCACTCAGGTGCTTTCATACACATCTTTGTATAATTTCATCCTATAAAATTTAAACATAAACTCTTAATAAAAATTTAAAAACTAACCAAAATTAATTAAAATTTTCAAGCATAATTCTTATGTTATGCAGGGAACTATTAATTGAATAAGTCTAGCTAAGAAATCTTTGAGAAGGCAATGGGAACCCATGCCAGTACTCTTGCCTGGGAAATCCCATGAACAGAGAGAGGAGCCTGGTAGGCTACAGTCCATGGGGTTGCAAAGAGTCTGACATGACTGAGCGACTTCACTTTCACTTTTCACTTTCATACATTGGAGGAAATGGCAACCCACTCCAGTGTTCTTGCCTGGAGAATCCCAGGGACGGAAGCCTGGTGGGCTGTTGTCGATGGGGTCGCACAGAGTCAGACACGACTGACGTGACTTAGCAGCAGCAGCAGCTAAGTGATCTAAACTTACCAATCTTCAAATCATTTACGTTCAGTTATAAAACCTAATAAGACAAATATATGCTTTATTGACTTTATCATTTTCTAGAAAAAAAAAATGAAAATGTGATATACATCTAAATGTTTTCATGGATTTGTGTTTAGAAGCTAAACTCTGTTAGTTGTGACAAAAATGATGAGCTAATTAAAGCTGACTTGACACTATCCCTGCTTCGTTTACACCAAATAACTTACAAATTCACACAGTAATGACTAATTGAAAAGCAATGCTAGAAACCAAACATAAAAATTTAAAACGAATGCTTTTGTTACCCTCTCTTTCCTATTTACTCATATTTTCTTGACAATTTCACTGGTTTTATGGCTTTAAATACAACATATGAAATGATGAGCCCCAGATTCATTTCCCCAGCCTAGACTGCTCTCTTTAATTGGTGGCTCATAGAGCTGAGATCTCCTCTGTGTTTCCATGCAGATGCCTCATGGGCACTGCAAACTTAACAAGTACACAAATGAGCTCCTATTTTATTTATTTGTTTATTTGTTTTTCTTTTCAAAGTCACTGTTTTCCTGCAGACTTCTCTTAGCTATCCTTCTGGGTACTCAATTCCACAACCGTGGTATCAGCCATCTCATCCACTCAGTTCCTCTCACCCATATCCACTTTGTCAGCAAACTCTCCTCGTTCTACCTTCAAAAGGAACACTCAAACCTGCTCCCTGGTGAAGCAACCAAGACTATAGCAGCAGCTTCCTAAGCATTGCCCTTGTGTTCGCCCTTGTTCCTGTAGAAACTTTTCTTGACACAATAAGCTAAAGTTGTCCTGTAAATCTTTCTTCTAAAATATAAATCAGACCATGGACTCCTCGGCTTAAATCTCACCAGAGACCCCAAGGGCAGGCAGAGACTGGAGGATAAAAGCCAACAAACAAGAGGAGGGACCAACAGAGAAACCACAGTGGAGCACAGACTTGGGTGAGTGTTTATCTGGGAGAACCCTGAGTGCTGAGATAAACTATACTAGGAGTCACAGATTTTTTTTTTTTTTCCATATGATCTCCCAGAGCAGAAAACTATTAAGCAGACAAGGGTCAGTCTAGAAAAGACAGTGTCCCAAGAATCTTTACATCCTCACACCACCCTCACACCAAGAAACACAGTAAGCTGGCATGCATCTCCCTCTGCAGCTGGTCCCATCACTTTATGGCAAATAGATGGGGAAACAAAGGACACAGTGAAAGACTTTATTTTCTTGGGCTCCAAAGTCAGTGCTGATGGTGACTGCAGCCGTGAAACTGAAAGATGCTTGCTCTTTGGAAGAAGAGCTATGACCAACCTAGACAGCATATTAAAAAGCAGAGACATTGCTTTGCTGAAAAAGGTCCATATGTTCAAAGCTATGGTTTTCCCAGTAGTCAAGTATGGATGTGAGAGCTGGACCATAAAGAAAGTTGAGGGCTGAAGAATTGATGCTTTAAACTGTGGTGTTGAAGAAGACTCTTGAGAGCCCCTTGGACTGCAAGGAGAGCAAACCAATCAAGCCTAAAGGAAATCAGTCCTGAATATTCATTGGAAGGATTGACACTCAAGCTGAAGCTCCAATACTTTGACTATCTGATGTGAAGAGCTAACTCATTGGAAAAGACCCTGATGATAGGAAAGATTGAGGGCAGGAGGAGAAGGGTATGACAGAGGATGAGATGGTTGGATGGCATCACTGACTCGAAGGACGTGAGTATGAGCAAGCTCCAGGAATTGGTGATGGACAGGGAGACCTGGCATGCTGTAGTCCATGGGGTCACAAAGACTCAGACATGACTGAGTGACAGAACTGAACTTATTTCCCTCTGCACCCAGAGTAAACTAGGAGGGAAGGCATCTGACTGAATGAGTAATGATTTTTTTAAGAGAAAAAAAATCATTTTAGTTTAAGTGATTAGTCATTGAAATAGATGATATTTAAATTGTTTAACATATTTTAAAATATGTATATAATTATTATTTTATCATGTATAAGAAGTTATACATATAGATGGAAGACAACATGAGCTATATTAAAAAACATAAATTGCATTTTTCATATTTATCTGTGATTAAATGTAATTACATTGGCACCCCACTCCAGTACTCTTACCTGGAAAATCCCATGGATGGAGGAGCCTGGTAGGCTGCAGTCCATGGGGTCACTAAGAGTTGGACACGACTGGGCAACTTCACTTTCACTTTTCACTTTCATGCATTGGAGAAGGAAATGGCAACCCACTCTAGTGTTCTTGCCTGGAGAATCCCAGGAACGGTGGAGCCTGATGGGCTGCCGTCTATGGGGTCGCACAGCGTCGGACATGACTGAAGCGACTTAGTAGCAGCAACATATCATTAAATACCCAGCATAATGTCCAATTGATCAATGAAACTTAATGCTTTTGTTTTCTCTTCACTCAATGTTTTACTAATGTCAAAAATCTAATAATAGAAAAATGAAAGTAATATAAATACCAATTAAATTTAAAAAGCAGAAGTTTGGAAAATGTACACATGAAACAAAATATGATATATATGACAGATATGTGTGTTTTATGTATATATATTATTTTTGTAATTATGCACATTATATAGTTAGCAGTTAAAACTCTGATGGTTTTGGTCAGGTCAATATAGTCTAGGAAATTAAATAAGAACATTTAAAATTAGCACTATTTGAGAGGAAAAAATAATATGTAAAAACTTAGACATTTTGAAAGTTAATTTAAATTAGTATTATGTTTCCAATTATAAAATCTCCATAGAAAATAGTTTCTTTCAATTGACTGTGGTTTAAAAAAATGAGTGATACAATCATGAAATAACAGAAGTTCCAGTGTGGATTTACAGAATAATTATGCCAACACATTTAAGACAACAAATTATGTAAAGTACACTATAAATGCTACTGCTGCTGCTGCTGCTAAGTCACTTCCGTCGTGTCCGACTCTGTGCGACCCCACTGATGGCAGCCCATCAGGCTCCTCCATCCATGGGGTTCTCCAGGCAAGAACACTGGAGTGGGTTGCCATTTCTCCAATATATGAAAGTGAAAATGAAGTCACTCAGTCCTGTCCAACTCCTAGCGACCCCATGGACTGCAGCCCACCAGGCTCCTCCATCCATAGGATTTTCCAGGCAAGAGTACTGGAGTGGGGTGCCATTGCTTTCTCCGATACTATAAATAGATCTATGCAAAACATATTTATCACTTAATAGAACTTAATATAACTTAATGCTAGAAGTTACTTAATTATACTTATACTAATACTCAGTATTACTTAGCATTAAAAGAATTAATGTCTAAAGTTGACACAAAAGTTAATATTAACTCTGTAGTTTTTCTTTCAAAAGTTCTTTTATTTAGGTTTTTATACAGGACTACTTGTCATTTATATATAATTTTTTCCAGTGAATGGTATACCTCGTACATAATAGTCTCACACAAATGAAAACAAATCAAAAAAAGAAAAAAAGAAAACAAAGACAAATCCTTTAGATGGATTAGGTCAATGGTTCTCAGAATCTGAAAAAAAATAAATAACTTCTTTAAGTAACAATTTAGTAAGCCTATAATTTTTTGTAACAATTTTGAAAAGTTTATAATAAATAGCTGATAGTGAACATTAGTGAACATTGAAACTCCAATGCTTTGGCCATCTGATTCCACATAAACATCCCCCTCCCTCTCAAACCTGTTCCTGTCAAGAGCTGGTCACAGCTCTGGGGTGCCATTTCATCAAGCCAGAATGAATTTACCTTAATTGGACCACTCCATGTAAACAGCAAATCTACCCAGTCTTCTTGCTCTTCTTGCCTTATTTTGCACTTCTTATGTCTTTCATTCCTTTTCCACAAATGTGACAGCACCCCTTGCAACAGATTGAATGCAATTGCATTTTTCTGCATCTTAAATTACAGTGTGCTAAGTAAATATTGGAGAAGGCAATGGCACCCCACTCCAGTACTCTTGCCTGGAAAATCCCATGGACGGAGGAGCCTGGTGGGCTGCAGTCCATGGGGTCTCTAAGAGTCGGACACGACTGAAGCGACTTAGCTTAGCAGCATGTCTTGCTTCCAAAATCCATCCTATTGAATCCTGATCCTTCAAGTGATCCACTGTTTGGAGGTGGGGGCACTGGCAGGTGACTGCATCACCAGGGTGGAGCCCTCGTGGAAGGAATTAGTGTCTTCATAAAGAAGACCCCATACAGTTCTTTTGTCCCTTCTTTAATGTAAACACACAGAGAGAAGACAGAGTCCATGAACCAGGAAGAAAGCTTTCATTCAACAACTGTCCGAGTTTAATCTTGGACTTATTAGCTCCCAGAGCAATGAGATGGCTATGTTGATCGTAAGCCACCTATTCTATGGTACTTTTGTTAACAACAGCCAGAACTGAATAAGACACCGCCCCCCATTACTTTGGGATTCTTTTCCCCACATCGTGCTTCCTTTAACCCTCTTAGGATCAACTTCAACAAGTCCTTGGAGGAAACATGGGCACAAAGTCCTCAGCACATAATAACCAATAATATGAGCTGCAAATGTTGCCAGTAGCCCACCCACTGCACAGGAGCCCACTTACACACTACTTAAGTACATTTTGTCCTTTTTTCAAATTCCTAACTATCTCATCCTCTGCCAAATATTCAGATTCACTAATGTTGAAAGTGGAGAAGAGAATGGCTGTCCACTCCAGTATTCTTGTCTGGCAAATCCCATGGACAGAGAAGCCTGGTGGACTGAAATCCTTGAGGTCATGAAAGAGTTGGATATGATTGAGTGACTAAACAACAATGCTGAAAGAGAAGATGGCTTGTCAGAGTCACATGGAATAATCATATTAACAAGGAAAAAAGACATAAACTGAGACTTCTGGTATATAAGCATGGCTGTCAGGGACGGATTTTTTTTTTTTTTTTTCCTGTTTAGTCCTAAAATAATCAATAAGGAAAAAAAAAATCTCATCCCTTCCCTCTCTCCTTCAAAATGAAATTTTCATATAAACATGGAGATATAATCTTCACGGGGAGAATATGTTTAAAATGAGATATTTGGGAGTCACAGATGAGGAACTGAAGAGACGAGCACAGTGCATAGAGCGCTTCCAGGAGGGGAAAGTCTAAGGTGTGAGCAAAATGTGCACACAACTTCTCTACAAGGGAGGCTCAGGGGCAATATAGCTGGGTTCCAGTGATGGTGAAGGAACCTAGATAAGTGGGGAGGTTGATTACAGAACTTCCTTTGATTCAGAAGAAGATGGGGGATCCCAAGAACTACCTGAGAAGCCACACTACCTGGAAACAGAATCCATGAGTGAGAAAAGAATCTTCAGATTGTGAAAACCCATAAAACCTGGAAGATGGTTGGGCCATTCCAGGTCCCACTCCACACCAGAAATCTAGTGTGGAGTGAGAGCCTAGTAGGTCCACAGACATGCAACACTTTTTTAATTAATGATAATGAAGCTTGCTAAAGTATTGATGCAACATATTATAAAGTGAGGGGTGGAAAGCACAGTCAAGTTTATAAAATTGAGTGAATTCAGGAAAGGGGTATATGTTTGCTTCTTTATTATGAAAATCCCACAAACGTTTTTGCTAAAATTAATCTGAATACTCCTAAACTTATATTTAACATGATAAATCTTGCTTACTTCTCTGTTTAATCACATGCTTAATAGTGACACCCTAGTGGCATTGCTTCTAAAAATACGAACTACATAAGGATTGCTACAACATGACTTAATATCTTACAGGAATTACTAGCCAAGCCAATTATAAATAAAATTTATAAACCATAAAAGAGAGGAGGATAAACATGTATCACTATTTGCTTAAAATTTGATTGCATGCCAAAAATCCAAATAAAAAATGCTAATACAAAGTATGAAAACATTTAATAAGATAATGGGAATTAAATTATTATAAAGGAATTATTAGCTTTCACATAAAAAATGTTAGAAAATTTCATAGAACAGCATCTGTTTACTAAAACAACAAAAATTTAAGATGGGAGGGTGTAAACTAAACAAGAAATATCAATGACCAAATTTAGGAAAACTTTAAAACACTCCTGACAGACATAAATGAATGAATAAACCTATTTTTGGAAACAATACAACTTTGTAAAAGAATGAGGAGGTTCACTACATTAATATTTAAAGCACTTTTGAGACACATTATAATAATAAAATAGTAGATAAGAAATTTATACTGTGTTATAATTTATGGGAAAAAAGGAAGAGTTAGGATATTTAAAAAGTAAAAACAGTTTGTTTATGCTCAAAGAAGATCTGACAGATGAACAAACCTGGGACAGACATCTGTGTAGTTTAAGAAAGAAGATTTTAAACAACACACAATTTAAAATTCTATCTCTTGTATTTTGTGCATGTTATCTCCACGATAAAACAAGCAAACAAATAAATTTTGATAAGGAATGGTGACATTCTGATCCTTCTCTCTTGCTCTCTTTTTCTTTCTCTCCTCTATGATTTTTCATTGCAGTACTGTATGCTTATTAGGTTCTGACATTTATTGCTTCATTACTCCTGAAACTGAGTCTTTTATTCCCTTCAACAGTTTGTAAGTACACATGTCTTTAAAAGAAAAATCTAAAGATCAAATTCCTGAAAGATTTTCAAGAATCACTGAAACATTTCCAAGATATTATAGGACTCTGGGTGAGCATGCTTTCAGACAGGTAAGGTAAATAAAAACTTGGCTCCTTTTCCTATTTTATTCAAAAGCTAAATTTCCATTTATGTTGTACTCCCAGATTAAAGTAATTTGATTTATGAATTTCAGTAAAAGCAAGGGAGCCTTAAATTACTTACAGCATTGCATTCCCAATATGTATCTGTGATCTTGAAAGGATAGATTACTATTTCCCTTGGAGACCTTGAACTGTTGCCTTTCACTTATGTAAATAAAATTTTATCTCATTAATGTAGTATAAAACACTGAGAAAGATGCCTTATATACATCTCACATGTATACATTTTACTCCAGTTTGACTGATTTTTACCAATTTTTGATAGCAACTAACAGTTCCACTTTAAATTTTCCCTTCTATACTTTACCTGCAAACTAATAAGCCATTCTTATTGAATTTAAGTACTTACTTATAGATCATTAAATCTTTTAAAGAAAGGATTCCTGTGGTGAGCCTTGTTACAAAATGAAACACTTTTCAAAATGTGAAATACCACCTTTTAGTTTATGGTTGTGGATTTCTGTATTTTTGGTTCTCAAAGCCAGGAACCCACATATATATTTAAAAGGGAAAATTGACCCCTTGCTGTGTTTTAGTAATTAATATGTGAATGGAATGGAATATTTTTGGAAAATCTAAAGAGCTTTCACAAATATCATAGAAAGACGACCTGTGGAATCATTTCTTCTCAAAACAAAATCTATCTTACCAGAATAATATGCAATATGGTGTCTTAAAGAAAATAGGAGAAACACAATTAAATTGAAAACTAGAAGCTGTTACTTCTCATTTACAGTACTGTATTAAAATAATTACCTTGATTTGCGTATTTAAAAACCAAACATTTTCAACAGATCATTGTGGTCAGTATTTTGTGATTTAGAATCCCAGTAAAAATTAACAAGGGGCATTATGACACGGCAGATGAATACTTAGTGCAAACAGAAAACCAACTTTTCAATGCCATTTGTGGCACTAACATATTCAGTGACCTTGATCAAATGTCTGAATTTCCATAAACCCATGAGTCACCATCTCTGAAGCCTGCCCTGCCCACTCACCAGGAAGACCATTTTTATTCGAACTGAACTGACATGTAGAGCTAATCTCTGGGTTTATAGGCTCACCTATAAAACCATGATATATTAAACTCTCAAGATGAACATGGGGTTCAATGTGGGAGCAAGACAAAGACTGAAAACCCACAAACACAAGTCAACACCAAAACTCTTGCAGTACAAATCTCACCAAGGTGTAGTGTTGAAACCTAGGCAATTTGCCCCATGAACATCTTAGGTACTGGGATCAAGTTCTCCTTACCCTTGCATCCCTCTGCCTAGTGTCCTGTTCCACCTGTTGACTCAAGAAATAAATGTGGTTTCATTTATTTTTTATTTTTGGCTTTGTTTGTTTGCTTTATTTATTTTTGACTATACTGGGTCTTCATTGCTGTGTGGGCTTTTCTCTAGTTGTGGCAAGTGGGGGACACTCTTCAGTGCAGTGAGCAGGCCTCTCATTGGGGAGGTTCTCCTTGTTGTGGGACATGGGTTCTAGAGCACAGGCTGAGTAGTTGCAGCGCATGGGCTTAGCTGCTCTGAGGCATGTGGGATCTTCTCAGACCAGGGATTGAACCCATGTCTCTTGCACTGGCAGGCAGATTCTTTTACCACTGAGCCACCGGGAAAATCTTGGTTTCATTGTTAATGCAATAAAAAGCCTAGGTGGTTTAACAGAAACATCTCATTCTTATTCCACTACTTAGGGAGGAGTAGGGAAAATCCCATGGATGGAGGAGCCTGGTGGGCTGTGGTCCATGGGGTCGCAAACAGTTAGACATGACTGAGTGACTTCCCTTTCACTTTCATGCACTGGAGAAGGAAATGGCAACCCACTCCAGTGTTCTTGCCTGGAGAATCCTAGGGATGGGGGAGCCTGGTGGGCTGCCGTCTATGGAGTTGCACAGAGTGGGACACGACTGAAGTGACTTAGCAGCAGCAGCAGGGATATTAAAGGAATCAAGCACTGTCCAACGGAAACAAATACGTCTCTGACTTGGGATTCACATCAATGTTGAACCATTTTGAAATATACAAGTTATTTTGTAGAAAAGAAGATGGCATAATATGCTTAATATATGTAAAAATGTTAATTTCATCTAAAGCAAAGTAGCCAAATATAATTGATACTCCTAATGCTGCAGCCATGAAATTAAAATACAGTTGTTCCTTAGAAGAAAAGTTGTAACAAACCTAGACAGCATATTAAAAAGCAAAGACATCACTTTGCTGACAAAGGTCATACAGTCAAAGCTATGGATTTTCTAGTATTCCTGTACAGATGTGAGAGACCATAAAGAAGACAGTGAAGGAAGAATCAATGCTTTTGAACTGTGGTGTTGGAAAAGACCCTTGAGGGTCCCTCGGACTTCAAGGAGATCAAACCAGCTAACCCTAAAGGAAATCAACCCTGAATATTCATTGGAAGGACTGATGCTGAAGCTGAAGGTCCAATACTTTGGCCACCTGACGCAAAAAAGCCAACTCATTGGGAAAGACCCTGATACTGGGAAAGATTGAGGGCATGAGGAAAAGGGGATGACAGAGGACAAGATGGTTGGATGGCATCACCAGCTAAATGGACAAAAATTTGCACAAAGTCCAGGAGATGGTGGAGGACAGGGAAGCCTGACATGCTTCAGTCCATGGGGCCCCAAAGAGTCTGACAAAACTGAGCAACTGAACAATGCTGTACACTTCTGGACTGAGTTAAAACGTATGCCATCTCCTTGAAATGCAGGGAAGATGTATTTTATACTGCAGTTCAGAGTCGCTGAGTGGTGCAGTGGTGTAGAACCTGCCTGCCAACGCAGGAAATGCAAGAGACATGAGTCTGATCCCTGGGTTGGGAAGACCCCCTGAAGGAGGAAATGGCTAGCCACTACAGTATTCTTGCCTGGGAAATCCCACAGATAGAGTCTGGTGGGGCTGCAGTCTGTGGGTTCTCAAAGAGTTGGACATGACTGAACACGCATGTGGGCTTCCCTCATAGCTCAGCCGGTGAAGAATCTGCCCGCAATGCAGGAGAAAGCCGTATCCGACTCTTTGCAACCCCATGGACTATAGCCTATCAGGCTCCTCCGTCCATGGGATTTTCCAGGCAAGAGTGCTGGAGTGGATTGCCATTTCCTTCTCCAGGGGGATCTTCCCAACCCAGGAATCAAACCTGCCGGGTCTCCCACATTGCAGGCAGATGCTTTACCGTCTGAGCCACCAGACCTGAGTTCAGTTCCTGGATTGGGAAGATCCCCTGGAGAAGGAAATGGCAACCCACTCCAGTATTCTTGCCTGGAAAATCCCATGGACAGAGGAGCCTGGTGGGCTACAGTCTATGGGGTCAAGAGTTGGACAAACCTGAGCAACTAGAGTCAGGACACTGTCTTCCTATAGGTGGTAACACTGAGTCTTAAGGATTACATTCTTAATGGGGTGGGATTTTTCATACCACATCTAATACTGATAAATGTCCTCCATTCTGAAAGAATCCTGGGCCACATGGTGTATAAGACCAAACAAAGTAATCTCCACATCTCATCACTAATCTTGATGGAAAAATATTTTATTTGAATATGATGAATTGGCTCATTTTCACAGAACAACAACAGCAAGTCAATAGCCCTCTGTCAGGAAAATGACATGAGCTTGAACTTAACTATTTGAATATTTCAGGAACACTTATTTTCTTCAACCTCTTAGTCAATTCATAAAAGACAACTAGCAAGGCACCAGTTTAGAAATCTCAGCAAAGGAAATGTCCTTTGTTAAACACAATGACCTGCTATTTTTCATTTTGTATATCTAGCTGATTTTTTCAGATCTAAACACAGTGGGCTGTGAGGTTAGAGGGCTAAAGGATCATTTCTTTTTACTTTTAGCATTTCGAGAAAGATATAGTCTGGGAGTACCTAACGCAATATTGATCTACTTTCAACAATGTGCAGAGGTCAGCTTTCTATCTGGACACTTGGATATCTGACTCATATCCCTAAAATCATTAGAACCTATTTGAGTGCATTAGTGGAAACAGAATCCATTCTATTGCCTCATGGGAAACCCACAGGAGAGTAATAGAGTATTATGTAGATAGCTACTTTTAAAGACATTTCAGGCAATTTTCATGCCATGCCTGAACCTCATTCTCACTGGAGAACTGGGGCTAATCCAATTACAATATCTAGGATAACAGGATTGAGAGCCAGAGCTGGGAGAGGTCTCTTCCAGAGAGGGAGACTGGCTAAACTCATGAAAGCTTGTCACCATTTCTGAAAACATTTAATACCACGGAGCAGGGCACTCTGTGAAATACAATCCAAGTCACAAAAAGAGGCTACTTCACAGTCCATCTCTTTTGTGTTTGTAGAATGTACACCCTTAAGGAATGGGACATATTAAGTCTAAAAATAAATACTTCATATTATAAAGTTTATGAGAAAAAGGAAGAATATATAAAAACAAATAATGATTGATTAAGTGGTTTGCTTAGCTAATGGGCAAAAACTTTGTCCATTTTTACATATTTTTGTAATTCTAATCAAAATGCCCAACAAGTATATGTATTTAACAATCATAAAAAATTGATAATTCCTAGAAGAATCTATGGGCTTCCCTAGATGGTGGCTTAGACAGTAAGACATCCACCTGTCAATGCAGGAGATGTGGGTTCAATCCCTGACTCATGAAGATCCCCTGGAGAAGGGAAATGTAACCTACTCCAGGATTCTTGCCTGGAGAATCCCACAGACAGAGGAGCCTGGTAGGCTACAATCGGTGGAGTTGCAAAGACTTCGACACAACTGAGTGACTAACATTTGTCATTTTCTCACTTTTTCATAAAAATCTAGAACCTGAATACCACATATGCCTTGGCATTTAAAAAAAAGGAAGAAACACAGTATCCGCCACTCTGCTGACATGGCAAAAGTTTTTTCTTGCCTTCCCAGGACAAAGTTGCATGGCTAATGAGATTATTTCTGTTTATACACTTATCTTGGGCTTCCCTGGTGGCTCAGATGGTAAAGAATCGGCCTGTAATGCGAGAGACCTGGATTCAATCCCTGGGTTGGGAAGATCCCCTGAGGGTACGGACAGAGGAGCTTGGAGGGCTATAGTCCATGGGGTCGCAAAGAGTAGGACACACCTGAGAGACTAGCGCACACAAGCATGTATCTAAAGGAAAGCTTCCAGTATTTGCCTAGGGAAGCACACTGAATCCTGTTGCTGAGAGAGTTTGAAGGTCATTCTTTCTACACTATATACTATCATGTCAGATCTATTAAACAGGAATCAGTGAATCATTTTTGTAGCTCTGAAGATGGTAAAAAAAAAAATCCATTTGCACTTAAGTGAGACTCCATACTTTGGTGTTTTCCTATAAGAGCTCATCTTGGGAAAAATAAAACATGCATGCTTCAGAAACATTTTCATGATTTGTTGATAATCATCATTATCTCACAGCAAAATATTTGATCTTGCAGTCATAAGAACAGGAATTTCAGGTTGAAATGTGAGTACTGACATGTAAGTCAATTTTTAAAAGACTATCTGAATTATGTGGTAGCAACCTATATGCAGATCAGGAAGCAACAGTTAGAACCAGACATGGAACAACAGACTGGTTCCAAATAGGAAAAAGAGTACGTCAAGGCTGTATATTGTCACCCTGCTTATTTAACTTATATGCAGAGTACATCATGAGAAACGCTGGACTGGAAGAAACACAAGCTGGAATCAAGATTGCCGGGAGAAATATCAATAACCTCAGATCACACAAAGGCTTAAGTTGTATTTTTAGTTATTATTGAACACTATTGTAAAACAAGATATGGATAAAATTAATAATCAGGTTTCACATTCTTAGCACATTTTAAAAGTTGAGATACAGTGTATAGTCTTGCAGTATGAATCAAGTTCACATGTTCAATTACATACACATTACAAGTTGTATAAAGATTGAATATGTAACTTCAAAATTAGACAATAGTTTACATTTCTGTGAAAACTCTATTGTGATATAATGGAAAACTAATTGTGCAGATTAAAAAAATAATATGATAATGGCTATAGAAATGATTAGAGTCTACACCTTAAGCCTATAAATTTTTGGATGAAAGAACATATGTTTTAAATATCTGCATTTGTTATTTTAAGCATAAAAAAGGAAAACTGTGGGCTTGGCTACTTGTGATTCTGACTTTTCAAACTAATGTAGATCTGCAAACTGCTCTTCATTTGACAAAGCTAGCATCACAACCAAAAAGAATGAAAGCAATAACCAAAGAAATAATACCAAAAGTTTAATTTTAAGAATTTTTACAAGCTGCTTAGTGTCATGAGTAAGCTTTCAACTGCACAGTTCCATGAGTGACCAAGATTCATTTATCTAAGTTTCCTTTTTGCCATTTCTCCCTATTAGAATTGCCAGAATCAAGTTATAGAAAATCCAACAGATACTGATACTAATGATGATGATGATGTTGATGATGTTTTTGGCATGAAACTATCATATAAGCTAGGTACAGTATTTATTGTTAGGCTCTCCATTAAAAAAAAAGATCAGAAAAACATAGCTACGTGAGCTTATAGGGGCACATTGTGAGCAGAGATTTCCATTTTATGGTTCTCCTTTTCAATATGTTCCTAGCAATAGCTAATGAACCAAAACCCTGGAATTTCAGCAGCAACTTAATGTACTTCTGAGATTTCAACTTTTCGAAATAAACCTCCTGAAATGGATGCAGACGGGCCTTTCAACTTTTATAATCTCATAGAAATTCCAACCTTGCTTTTGGCATGCAAGAAGAAAATCTCCATTTATCCAAAATATTAGAGCAACAGTTTGCCCTGCATTATTTAATAGTTGGAAAAAAAAAGATTGTATAGACTTTTGCATTGCATTTTATTCTAGGTAGCTAACTGGAACTGAGTGTAATTTTAAAGATGTTGCTAAGAGGGCTCCCAGTCCGACCTCCATCCCAACAGTCTTTACATTCTGGTTGTAAAACTGGGTACATGTTCTAGAAGGGTGTTTTTGTTTGTTTTTTAACATCTGCTAGTAGACTAAATGGAATAGAGACACAGATGTATAGAACGGAATTTTGGACTCTGTGGGAGAGGGAGAGGGTGGGATGATTTGGGAGAATGGCATTGAAACATGTATACTATCATGTAATAACAAAGAACCAGCCTATGTTCGATAGAAGATACAGGAAGCTTGGGGCTGGTGCACGGGGATGATCCAGAGAGAGGATATGGGGTGGGATGTGGGAGGGGGATTCAGGATTGGGAGCTCGTATACACCCATGGTGGATTCATGTCAATGTATGGCAAAACCAATACAGTATTGTAAAATAAAATAAAGCAAAAATTAAAAAAAAAAAAAAAAAGGAAATGGCAACTCACTCCAGTATTCTTGCCTGGAAAATTCCATGAACAGAAGAGCCTGGCAGGTTACAGTCCGTAGGGTCACAAAGCATTGGACACGACTGAACACACACACAGACAGTAGACTAAAACAATGGACAACATCTTTTACTGAGAAGTATTAATGATCGAGCATGAACTCTGACATCACTAACAAGTTGCAGGGGCTTCCTTGCAACAGACATTTCTGACATGTGAGCCAGCGACAATGCCCCAGGTCAGCACCAGTTCAAGGCACTGACAAACAGTTCACAAAGCACAGAGTGCCTCCATGATACACGAGAAGAATCAAGATGAGAATATACGGCAGACAACCAGGCTGTCATGTGCATTGGCCATTTGCCTCCAGGTGGATAAACGCTGAAGGAGGTTCTGTAGGAACGCTGAGGTTTCCAGCAGTAGCTTCATTACTCGTGTCAGATTCAAGAAGAGCTCTTTTGTGTGTCTGCTGATTTCTCCAGCTTCTTTGATCCTTTGCAGAGAAAGAGACCAAGTGGCTAGTGTGTCCTTTAAAAAAAAAATAGCTTTCCCTATTCCTTGAAGATGGTTATTAGGACCAAAAGCTTTCTCTTCTGACAACTAAAAATAGAGCACTCTGCCCTTCTGCTGCAGCACAGAGCTCATTCTCAATCTCCAGGGCTTTGTGTTTCTCAAGCCCTCTTCATAGTCTTTGCTTCCCTTTTCAAGTGAGACCCCAGTGGACAAGACCTCAGAAAGAATCTAACTGATGCTGGCCAGTGAAAGTCACTCAGTCATGTCGGTGACCCCATGGATTATACAGTCCATGGAATTCTCCAGGCCAGACTACTGGAGTGGGTAGCCTTTCTCTTCTCCAGGGGGCCTTCCCAACACAGGGATCGAACCCAGGTCTTCCACATCTCAGGCAGATTCTTTATCAGCTGAGCCACCAGGGATGTTAGAGGGCAGGGTTATCTCCATCTCTGGACTTCTGGGGCATCTCATCAACTTTCACCTGAAGCAGAGACTGGGACCTACTTCCAGGAGCTTCAGCATCTTCTCTACTGCTCGGCTGTCACCGTGCCTCAGCTTTTCTAATTTGCTCCTTCCTCCTCCTTTTGGAACTTTCCCTTCAGCACAGGATGCAGTGTGAACACATTGCCTTTCATCAGTCCTGCTATTTATTAAGAATCAGGACAGCACTAGGGTTGATCTGGAGATGCCAGTGAATAAGATGCCCTGTGATACTGTTGAGTTTCAAGCCATTAGTGGACATACGAAGACCTGGAACTAATCACTTTTTTATGAGTTTCTTCTGGGAAATGTACAGATGTCTTTAGAAGAAATACTGACTACATTGAGGAGATAACTGACATGGAAAATGAGACCCTATGAGGCATACTGGAATAACAACAGGAGGTTAATACTGGCAGACCTCACTGATACTGCAGGCTCACTGCAGATCACCACACTAAAGTAAACATTGCAACATGGTGCATCACACAGATATTTTTGGTTTCCTAGTGTACTAGAGCTTTTCTGATGGCTCAGCTGGTAAAGAAACCGTCTGCAAAGCAGGAGACCTGGGTTTGATCCCTGGGTGGGGAAGATCCCCTGAGAAGGAAACGACAACCCACTCCAACATTCTTGCCTGGGAAATCCCATGGACAGAGGAACCTGGAAGGCTACAGTCCATGATATCACAAAGAATCAGACATGACTTAGCAGTTAAACCATCACCACTACCACCCACCACTACCGCAGGACATACAGAAGTTATGTATACACTATACTGTTGCAGCAGCTGCAGTGTTATGCCTGAAAAATAATGCATACAGCTTAATTAAAATATACTCTTTGTGCCAAAAATGCTGAGCTTTCAGCAAGTTAAGATTTTTGCCTGTGGAGGGTCTTGTCTCCATGTTGATGGCTGCTGACTGATCAGAGTGGTGGTTGCTAAAAATCACGGTGGCTGTGGCGATTTTTAAAAATAAGACAGCAGCAAAGTTTTCCCACGGATTGACTCTTTCTTTCATGAATGATTTCTCTGTAGCCTGTAATGCTATCTGGTAGCATTTACCCACAGTAGAACTTCTTTAAAAATTAGAGTCAATCTTCTCAAACTCTGTCACTACTTCATTGACCAAGTTAATATAATATTCTAAATTCTTTGGTGCCATTTCAACAATGCTCACAGCATCTTCATCAGGCATACTTTTCGTCTCAAGAAGCCACTTTCTTTGCTCATCCATAAGAAAACTCCTCAATCATTCAATTTTTATCATGAGATTTCTGCAATTCAGTCACATCTTCAGGCCTGACTTCTAATTCCAGTTGTCCTGCTACTTCTACTACACCTTCAGTTATTTCCTTCACTGAATTCTTGAACCCCTCAAAATCATCCATGAGGATTGGAATCAACCTCTTCCAAACCCCTATCACAGTGTTAACACTTTGACCTTTTCCCATGAATCATGAATTTCTAATGGCATCTATAATTTCTAATGGCATCTAATGGCATCTTCTGGAAACCTTTCCAGAAGATTTTCAGTTTACGTGGCTTAGATCCATCAAAGGAATCATTATCTCTGGAAGCCATAGCCTTACAAAATGCATTTCTTAAATAATAAGATTTGAAAGTCAAAATTACTCCATCCATGGACTGCAAAATGGATGTTGTGTTAGCAGTCATGACAACAACATTCATCTCATTGTACATCTCCATCAGAGTTCTTGGGCAACCAGGTATACTGTCAATAAGCAATAATATTTCAAAGGGAATCTTTTTTTTCTAAGCAGTAGATCTCAACAGTGGGCTTAAAATATTCAGTAAAGCATGTTGTAAACAGATGTGTTATCACACTGGGCTCTGTTGTTTTATTTATTGAGCACAGGCAGAGTAGATTTAGCATAATTCTAGAGGGTCCTAGGATTTTGGGAATGGTAAATGAACACTGGATTTAACTCCAGGTCACCAGCTGCATTAGCTCCTAACAAGAATGCCAGCCTCTCCTTTGGACCCATGAAGGCAGGCACTGATATCTTCCCTCAGCTATAAAGTTCCTAGGTAGCATTCTTCTTCCAGTAGAAAGCTGCTTCAGCTGCACTGATGATCTGTTGTTTAGTGTAGCCAGCTTCATTAGCTATCTTAGCTAGACCTTCTGGATAACTTGCTGTGGCTTCTGCATCAGCACTTGATGCTTCACTTTGCACTTTGATATTATAGAAACAGCTTAACCAATCCAATGCAGGGGCAAAAACGATTTTATCACCAACTGAATTAACAGTACACAGGACAGAAGTGGCCTATAGTATGAACTCAGAAAATAATTAGTAACTGAATGAATGAATGACTCTCAATTTTTATCTTAGAGCAGCTCTTTATCCAGTTTACTGATTTCCGCCATATAACATAGGCCCTCCCAACTCCAAGTCACAGTTCAAAGACACATCTGTTTTAGAACATCTTCACTAGTTAATGCTGCCTAAAGAAGAAAACTTCTGTGCAGGCAGTTTGCCTAGTTCTATTTGTGAGATTATTTAAACACGTGCTCAGCTGAAATTTCCAAATTAACTGGATGTCTGCTGGCTACTAAAAAAATCTGACTACTTTAGTTCAAACTACTTGAAAGCAAAGAGGTGGCATTTATTGAGATTAATAGAGGAAGAGGGAATATCCTGGCAGGTAGAATGCAGGGATGTGGCATGGAGCATGCTGAGTTTGAGATAAGTACTAGACATGACTGACTTCCATGTGGAGGTTCAAATGGGCAGCTTGATTGCCAAGGGGAGGCAGGTTTGAGACAAACGTTTGGAAGTTGTCATTGTAAGGATGGAGCTCAGTGAACATCACATATGAAGTGATGATAGACAGAGAAGAGGTGAACACTCACAACTAAATCATTCCAGCATTTGGAAGGACAGAGTGGAAGAGCCAGCATGGAAAACTCAGAGTGGCTGATGAGGTAGAACCGGGGGACTCAGAAAACAAATTAAAAAAAATTTTAAAAATGATGGTGGGGTGGGAGGTAGGTCCAAGAGGGGAGGGATATATGTACACATATGTCTAATTTTTTTCCTTGTACAGCAGAAACTAACACAACATTGTAAGGTAGCTGTATGCTGATATAAAAAGTGAGAAAACAGTATTTCTCACATTCAATAGGTATACCATTACACTCTTTGCATTAGTATCATAAATGACAATATTTTCATTATTAAATTTCAAATATATTATGAAAAAAGAATAGGCTTGGAAGAGAATGAAAGGAAATTTTAAAAGGGGAAAAGCAAATATTGACACATTCTAGGAGAATTATGGCAGAGAAGAGTAGGGAAATGGGCAGTAGTTGAAGGGAGATTGTGGGTCTAAGGGATTTTTTAAGTTGGAATAAAAATCACACAACATGATTTTACACTATTGAGAATGATCCATTAGGCAAATTTTGTTAATGCTAGAGAGAGAGAGAAAAAATCAAATATCTTAATCCTCAAGTTGCTGAGAAAAGGGAATGTAAACTTTGGACGCATATACATTTTAACACAGAAGATTAACCAGTGATTTTAGAATATCAATGGCTTTTTAAAAGTTATGCTCACACCTGTGCTTCTAAAAATCGTGTTTCATGACTAATGTATGCACAGAATATATATATATATAAAACAGCTAATGGAATTAAAATTTTTCCAAGTAATTGCAGTGAAAATGAAGATACTCTTAAGTACTAATCTTCTTCCAAAAAGAACTTTTAACATGGCATTGGTCTCACCATCTGGAATGTAAGCAAGAGTTTTGATATTCAGTATTTTCATATGTTGCATTGAGCCACGTATTACAGGGTGAACGCATGACAAGCAAGTGTAATATCCAGATTCTGAACCACATGCTTAAGAACAGAGTTGCTACCATGTTCATGTTGTAACTACTCTCAGATGACCAAAGAATAGAAGAAATCAGACAATGTCTTTATCATCCCTTTTATTCTCCTCATTTCAAAGTATGTGAAAGTACTTGGATAGATTCCCAGAACACTGAGAATAGCCACAGTGAAGAAGAAAGAGCTAACAAAAGAGAGACAGAAGAAGGGAATTTTACTTGGAGCAAACTCGGAATAATTTTGGAGACATTTCATTAATCCAAAGACAAATTAGGTCCAGTAGAAATATTGAAGCTATAGAGAAAGGCCTTGGAATGTAAAATCTTATTAAAAATAAATTATAAACTTGAGAATAAGAACTACTTGTTGGATGGAGTCACTCAAAGAAAATCAGAATTAAGAATAAAGGAAGTGAGTAGTTGGGGAATTGCTGATTTTCACCATTTCTGCCCCAAACTCTGCATCTAAAGAAGAAAGAGCAGAGATGGAAACTGAATACCCCAAGCTTATCTGAGCTGACTTAACTTTGATTTCAGGCATCTCTGAGGGAAGCAGGGCTCATGTTCCCACCTGTTGTCATGATTAGATTTCACTAATTCAGGAAAGCTTTGAAGTTTGATTTCTTGGTTTTAAATCCTGGGCTCAAGACTTTAATGGAAGAAGACTACGGCGGCTCCACCACTGTGGTGACCCATGCATGTTCTTCACCTGTAGTAATAGGTTCTTGTTCACTCAGGTTTTCTATTTGGTTTCAGGAGAAAGCATTCTAAGGCTTAGAGTAGGGCTCGAGCTTACAAAATACAGCTAAAAACTAAATGCAATTTCTGCCTTAGCTTTGAAGTTATAACGAGTCCTTCCTGACTTGGTCTCCCCACAAGCAAGGCCCAGGGCATCTCACTTATGTTGGATTAGGGCCACCATCAGGCTCCTCTCTTGGGAACGACATCCCTTCCTCCTCTCACCATAGGACAGAGTCAAGGACTGGAACAGGATTCATATACCCATGTTCCTGTGCCTGTTGTCCCTTGCGTGTGTGTGTGTGTGTGTGTGTGTGTTTCATAGCACAGTGTATTTTCATCATTTCTAAAATTTACAAGTTCACTTGGGGTAGCTTGCCTTGGAAAGAATCAAATATCCTTTACATCATATCATTACATTTATGTATCGATTCCTTTGTTGAGTAATGCACTCAATACAGTTTAATAGAATATTTTGACAGTCATGTAGAGTGTAACAGTGAACAAAAACCAACGCAGTTCTGCTCTCAAGGAGCTTACTAGCCCACTGCTCTCCTGCTATTGAGGAGTGAGACAGGTGTCTTTGGGTGCTCTGTGTGTTTGGAGGGGTTTTCCTGATGAGGGAAACTGTACCCATCATCTTGTCCCAGGGGACTTCTGTACTGTGTTTTTCCTGAATTTTTCTTCTACTTTTTAAAATGCCTCAATAAAATGGTGTCCGATGCTGGAATGATTGGGGACAAGACGAGAAAGGGGCAACAGAAATTGAGGTGGTTGGATGGTATCACTGACTCAATGGACATGAGCTTGAGCAAACTCCAGGAGATAGTGAAGGATGTGGAAGCCTGGTGTTCTGCAGTCCATGGAGTCACAAAGGGCTGGACATGACTGAACCACTGAACAACAATAACAACAATAGTTATCACAATACTGACAACTCAGAGGAAGGTGAGAAGAAGGGAATATGTGAGAAGGGAGGAAAACACTGCATGCCAACTGCACATCTAAAGTGTGACTTCTCTCTCACCAGCCCTTACAACAATCCCATGTTCTTTTCTTCATCTCAGTGGCCACAGGACTGGAAAAGGTCAGTTTTCATTCCAATCCCAAAGAAAGGCAATGCCAAAGAATGCTCAAACTGCACCACAATTATATTCATCTTACACATTAGAAAAATAATGTTCAAAATGCTCCAAGCTAGGCTTCAACAGTACATGAACCAAGAACTTCCAGCTGTTTAAGCTGAATTTAGAAAAGGCAGAAGAAGCAGAGATCAAATTGCCAACATCTGTCAGATCATAAAAAAAATCAGAAAATTCCAGAAAAACATCTACTTCTGCTTCACTGACTACACTAAAGCCTTTGTCTGTGTGGATCACAACAAACTGTAGAAAATGTTTAAAGAGATGGGACCTGACCTCACTCCTGAGAAACCTGTATGCAGGCCAAGAAGCAGTAGTTAGAACCAGACGTGGAACAACGGGCTGGTTCCAAACTGGGAAAGGAGTACGTCAAGGCTATATATTGTCACCCTGTTTATTTAACTTATATGCAGAGTACATCATGCAAAATGTTGGGCTGGATGAAGCACAAGCTGGAATCAAGATGGCAGGGACAAATATCGATAACCTCAGATATGCAGATAGCATTACCCTTATGGCAGAAAGTGAAGAGGAACCAAAGATCCTCTTGGTGAAGGTGAAAGAAGAGAGTCAAAAAGTTGGGTTAAAACTCAGCATTCAAAAAAGAACTACATGGCATCCTTCATGGCAAATAGATGGGAAAAAAATGGAAATAGTGAAAGACTTTATTTTCTTGGGCTCTAAAATCGCTCAGAGTCAAACACGACTGAGCGACTGAACTGAAATGAACTGAAATGAACTGAACTGAACTGAACTGAACTAAAAATCACTACAGATGGTGACTGCAGCCCTGAAATTAAAATACGCTTGCTCCTTGGAAAAAAAAAGCTATGACAAACCTTGACAGAATATTAAAAAGCAGAAACACTATTTTGCCAACAAAGGTACATATAGTCAAATCTGTGGTTTTACCAGTAGTCATGGTAAAACTGACTGTGGGAGTTGGACCATAAAGAAGGCTGAACACCAAAGAATTGATGCTTTTGAACTGTGGTGTTGGAGAAGACTCTTGAGAGTCCCTTGGACTGCAAGGAGATCAAACCAGTCCATCCTAAAGGAAATCAACCCTGATTATCCATTGGAAGGATTGATGCTCAAGCTGAAGCTCCAATACTTTGGATACCTGATGTGAAGAACTGACTCATTGGAAAAGACCCTGATGATGGGAAAGATTGAAGGCAGGAGGAGAAGAGGACGACAGAGGACAAGATGATTGGATGGCATTACTGACTCAATGGACATGAGTTTGAGCAGGCTCAAGGAGATAGCTGGGGCTTCCCTAGTGGCTCAGATGGTAAAGAATCTGCCTGTAATGCAGGAGACCCATGTTCTATTCCTGGGTGGGGAAGATTCCCTGGAGAAGGATTAGCAACCCACTCCAGTATTCTTGCCTAGAAAACTCCATGGACAGAGGAGTCTGACGGGCTACAGTCCATGGGGTCATAAAATGTCAGAGATGGCTGAGTGACTAACACATACCAGGAGATGGTCAAGGACAGGGAAGCCTAGAATGCTGCAATCCATGGGGTCACAAAGAGTTGGACGTGACTGAGCAACTGAACAATAACAAATCTTCATCTCACACACTCTGAGATTCAGAGACTTCTAATCATGAGCCCCAGACCCAGAGGGAAAAAGTGTGAAGTAACAGAAGACCAGAACACAGATTTATCAGACTCCACAGGAAGGATGCTTTCTACTTTAGCAAAACACCTCCAGTGAGACTTGAAACCTTCAGGCTAAATCAGAACACCTTAAGAGTTAACATGACAATTTCTGATGGTTTTCCCCAAGATCCCCACTCTGGGTATGAAGACACCAAGCCCTCACCCTGCCTCCCTGTGCACAAAGGCAAGTATTTACAAGCCCTTCCTTTTTAGGATCTATTAATGTTTGAATTACTTTGCCAAATTCAAGTCCTGCGAAGCTGTTGCATTTTATTTGTACTAATGGAAAGCAACCTGCCAGGACCGCCCAGCTTCCTGAGCAACCCGGGATGCAGGGGTCAGCAAATCGAGCTCCCTGGGCATTGATTGCAGTCACGTCCAGGCAGCATCGCCCGGCTGTGTCCTTGCACTCAGCGATCAGCCTCCCTTGCAGTTTCTGTCGTTTTTAGCTCTCGGCTTGATAAAAACTGAGCAGCCATTTAGCAGCTCTAATTGTGTTCAAATCCTCCAGGATTTAGTAACTCCAGGCAGTTAATGTGTTTGGAACTTCTTCTCAGTCTGCTTGATGACCACGCTCATTCATTTTGCAACGTTCACAGGGGCCCTAAGATGTACCACACTTGGGGACAGGTGTCACCCAGGGGTGACAAGGACGGAGACCATCACAGAGGGGAGAAGATGCGTCTGTTCCCCAGCCTCTGCATTGACTCTCCTCCTCTTCCAGTGTTTACTGTGTTTCTTTGAAAAATAAAATAAATCATGCCCCAAACAGACAAACAAAATAATTAGAAACAGGCTGAGGCTGGTATCCAAACTGTAGATTTTAAGGCAGACCAGAAGAGAAGGCATTCATTCACTACTCCTTCAACACCTCCCAAGTAACAATGCTGGAAAAAGCAAAATATATCTGATCATTATACATATATACCAGCTTCCTAGGTGGTGCTAGGGGTAAAGAACCTGCCAACCAGTGCAGGAGGCAAGAGACACAAGTTTGATCCCTGGGTTGGGAAGATCCCCTGGAGGAGGTCTTGGCACCCCACTCCAGTATTCTTGCCTGGAGAATCCCATGGACAGAGGATCCAGGCGGGCTACAGTTCATGGGGTTGCAAAAGGGTCAGACTCAACTGAAGCAACTTAGCATGCATGCAAGTGTACATATATACACTATTATGTATAAAATAGATAAGTAATGAGAACCTACATAGAGCGCAGGGAGTTCTACTCAATGCTCTGTGGCAACCAAAATGGGAAGGAAATCCATAAAAGAGGGCATACATGTATATATAAATAATTGATTCACTTTGCTGTACAGCAGAACCTAACAACACTGTAAAGCAACTATACTCCAATTAAAAAAAAAAGATTTGATAATTATATTCTAAGACGGAGTCATCCAAAAAGTTTAACAAACTCTAGATTCTTTACCACTAGTGCCGCTTCGGAAGCCTTACATACAGCATATCATGGTAAATCCTTCCCTGCCCTCTAGACTAGCCATTTTTTGGAGGGAAAGAAAGACAGATGGAAGGAAGAGAAGGGAGAAGAGAGAAAGTCAGCATCTGCTAGCTATCAACTAGATGGTCTTCTGGATACCTACTAGGATCTATCATCTCAGTGGACTAAGAAGATACACAGTGAATTCCCCATTTATACAGGTGAAGATACAAAAGTTAAGGGATTAAATAATTTACCTATGGCTTAACCATAGCTCTTTCTAGTATTTCTATCCAATGTTTCACATTGCGTTTTTAATGCAGCACACACACATTCTGTTCGTTGTCTATCTACTTTTTCCTCCCATCTATGACTAAACAAAGTAAGTATGCAACCATCCATGAAAAGAAACAATATAAAGATAAAACCGGCACCACTGTAACATTTTTTGCTATTAACACTATATCATAAAAACTTTCTTGGATTACCATGGTCTCTGACCATTTCAGAGATGTCTGTTTATTTCTGTTTCAGAAATGAGACCGAATCTCAGAGTGACTTTTGAAACTCATCCAGGTAGGTTTTTGAAATTTTGTATGAAAAAAAAAAAAAAAAGGAGGAAAGGTTTTGCAGGAATTAGCACAAGGCTTCTGAAGTTGGTGTTTAGTGCCTGACACAGGTCTAATAAATATTCCCAATGTGAGGAATCCTCCTTATGACACTATTTTGAAGAATATTTTCACAGGTCTGTAGAAGCTGAGATTTTATATTTTTTGGTCTTTGCTAGTGGTCAGTATCAACATTTTTAATTTATTAAAAACTTTATTTTATGTTCACACATCTTTAAACTAGGCTAAAATACAAATAAGTGTTTATATTGAGACTTTAAAATATATTTATCTGAAAAGTCCCCATGCATACTAAAAGGATATGTTTTGATTTTCTATCTTTAGAGGAATTTATTAAATCTTTTTCAGAAAATGTGGTAAATTGGGAAGCACTAAGAAAAGCAAATTATTTCTTATAGATGTGAATTTCACAGTATAGCTTATTATACAGAAATCTGCAACTTACTGTGAGTGTTTTAATGCATGCAATTTTTCTTGTGTTTATTTTTAGTGAAAGGAAGAGATGAAAAGATAAAATTGGATCCAGGTTTTCTGGCTGGAAGATTTTCCTCTATGGTTAAAACCCTAATGCTATTTTATTTCTAGAAAATAAGAAATATTAAAGATGTGGGGAGGTATGTTGGAATAGAAGTGTAAATAAAGGCCGGGCATGAAAATATGTATTTATCATACTTACATACATAATACAATTAATTTTATGGGGACTTATACATTCATGAATTTAAATATATATATGCTACATATATTTAACGATCACATATATATAATGATTCTCAGTGTTTACATAGTTTAGATGAGTGGATTGTCCCAGCAAAAAAGACAGGCAGTGTTAGGGCAGAGAAAATAGTAGTTTCTCATTTAATGGACTTCACCAGTGCCACCCCATCCTGATTTCTAAGATGTCTCTCAAGCACCTGGATATTTCCAGTTCTGGTTCCAAGGCTAACCTTTCCTTTCATGAATGCTGTGAGTCTGTCTGTCTACATGGGCGACCAGCAGCCCTAGCATTTTGCTCGCCTAAGAGGTCTGGCTTTAGAAACTACAGGTTACTCCCTGGGATTGTGTGGAAACTTCCACTTGGATGAATGCAAAATGGTATTGAGGAGTGCTCAGGATATTTGCAACCACATCAAGACTGATGGAGAATGAGTTGGTTTAGAATAGCAAATTGTTCCTCATTAAAATTTGGAAGAGAACAGGAGCAAAGTTTGCACAAGGCTGAGTAAAGGGATCTTGGGAGCTGGTCTGCATGCGCTTAGCTCACCCGAGAGGCGGAGGCTGCTCCTCAGGGTGAGGGACAGCCTCCTCCCTTTCAGAACCTTTATTGCTGCCACCGAGTGACAGAGGACCCTTCAGACATCATAGCACTGAAAAATGCGAAGGCCTAGCAATCTCATCCAATTGACTTTTTAAATTGCTTCTCAAATGCCAGCCACTGAGTTACCGAGCCAGGACGCAGCCTAGATTCTGTGTTGCCAGGGCAATTGTCTTTCCATCGTCAATTTATCAGCTCCCAATAAACTCCTCTCTTCCATGAGAAAGAGTACATATTAGGCAGACCTGCACGTTTTGTTGCAAGATAGATTTTCTTTGACATGTCAAACTTTCTGCAGTGCTTTAATCCAACTTAGTAAAGGGCAGGAGACTGTTCACTCTTTAAAAAATGTCTATTTTCAAAGACACAGAAAACAAACTTATGTTTACTAAAGGGGAAAGCGGAGGGAGGGGGGATGTGACAGTGGGGGAGAGAGAAATTAGGAGTTTGGGATTAAAATATACATACTACTACATATAAAAGAATTAGAAAACCAACAAGGACAGGGAACTGTAGTCAATATCTTGTAATAACCTATAATGGAAAATAATTTAAAAAATATATATATATATATATGTATAACGGAAATGGCAACTCCAGTCCACTCCAGTAATCTTGTCTGGCAAATCCCATGGACAGAGGAGCCTGGCAGGCTACAGTCCATGGCGTCACAAGAGCTGGACATGACTGAGTGGCTAAATGGCAGCAGTGCATATATATGTATATTTATACATCTATAACTGAATCACTTTGTTGTACACCTGAAGTTAACACAACGTTGTAACTCAATTATATTTCAATAAAAAATTTAAAATTCGAAAATATAATGCAAAATTTTAAATGTCTCTTCCCTCAGACTCCACATATTGCCAAGAAAGGAGGTGAACGAGTCTTAAGTAAATGTTGATATAACACTAACGGCAATGACTCAGCAGTGACAAGGATAAGACAGACAGCAGTGACCTGCGCTGTGAGCCGCCCTGTGCCAGGCACTGGATCAAACATCTCCCTGCTTCTCTCACCCTCTTGGGGCCCTAGGAGGCGGGTACTGCAGGCTTCCCCATTCTGCAGCTGCAGATTTCCATTTCAGAGTTATGAGTCCGAGGTCACATAGCTCCCGGGTGGTGCCAGCATTCGAACCCGGGTCTTTCTGATTCCAGGGCTCACCACTGAACACTTCTGCTTTATTCAGTATTTAATGATGAACAGGTAATAAATAGCCACATTTTCAGGCATAAACCTGTTATTCCACTTAACATTTTCCCTAATGGATGTTGTAACTTGATTTTCTAATATTACAGAGTGACTGGAGGCACTTAGGTTATCTGTAGACATTTTTATTACTCCACATCAGCTTTCTGGGAGATCTACTTGTTGTTGGAAAACTTTGCTTCCCATCAGCTGTCAGGTGTTTTTCTAAAACACATTCTGCTGGCCTGAGTTTTCAGTTCTGGACTCCTGGCCTCACTCAGATCTCTGTGTCAATGGGACTGAGTGATGTCAAATTTTAAAAGGCCGTGAAAAACAAAGGAAGGAAAGCAAAATATATAAAACCTTTCACACCTATTTTTTTTTTCTCCTTTAGTTCTGAATACACTATGATTTGCATCCAGGAAGATAGGGGTGATGTTTCTTAGAGATATTCAGATGATGAAGAGATCACTATGATCACAGTGACCCAGAAAAGATTTTAGGATGAGCAGAGCATTGGTTTAGAAATTGTGGAAGGCATCTGCCTGAAGAGAGAGAATGTGCAGGGCCCTCAGGTGGGGAAAGATGAGAAAACCTAAGACATCAGAAGTCAGAGCTTCAGAGTCATTAGTGAATCAGCCACAAGAGCTGCAGAAAGACATCAGGAAGCGTGGACCTTCAGCTAGAAGCCTCAGAAGTAAGCTTGTGAACACTGTACTGTGACTGTAGACAGACCTAACTCTCAGGGGAAATAATTAGTGAATTTAAGAAGATAAACCGCACTACCACAGGGAAGTTTTATGGGGAAAAATGTGCTTGGCCTCAACAGAATACTGCTGACCCTGGAAGCTGGTTCTGTGTATGCATATGGCTCTAAATTTTTTCTCCACTTGGGCAAGTTCTTTAACATCTCTGCCTCACTCTATTTCTTGGTCTTCCTACTCTGTAGATGGGGCTTCCCAGGTGGCTCCAGTAGTTAAAAAAACAAACAAAAAACAAAAACAAAAAAAACTCTCCTGCCACTGCAGGAGACATAAGAGATGCAGGCTCGATCCCTGGGTCGGGAAGACTCCCCTGGAGGAAGAAATGGCAACGCACTCCAGTATTCTTGCCTGGGAAATTCCATGGACAGAGGTGGCTGGCGGGATGCAGTCCAGGGGGTTGCAAAGATTGGGACACGACTGAAATGACAGCATGAACACATGCCCACCCTGTAGATGAGAATTTCAAGTTCAGGGTTCTTTGTCCAAGGTCACATAGCTCCTAAGGGGTGGTGCCAGAAGAGCAACAGGTCCTGCTGTAGATGTCACAAAGGCTTCATGCAGAGCTGGCCCAGGAGTGGTCAGCAGATGCTTCCTGCTGTCTCCGCGGTCCTGGGAATCAATCCAGCCCTGAGTCACAGGACTGCATCGCGTTCTTTATTCTCTCATGGTTGTCCTATTATCCTGATGCTCACATTTAACATACAGCATCATCAGGGAGGCAATTATTTCCCTCAAAAACGCCAAGTGCTCTGAAAGTACAGATGTGTCTCGCCTTCCTTGTTGCACCGGTTTCAGACTTGACACATCAAGTGTTTTATACATATTTGATAATTGAATAATTTCACAAAAAGTGGATTAGGGAGAAAGACAAAGAGAGCAGTTGGAAGGGATACATGAATACACTGGTTAACTGGGCTCTGGAGGATCTGACTGGTAGCGTAAGAGCTTGAACTAACTCAGCATGAGAAGAAGTCGAAACGAGTCTCTTTTAGAAATTATCAGTCGTGATGGACTGCCTGAAGTAGATATGGAGGGAGAAATCAAATATTACCCCCTCCTAAAAAAAGATGTTAATCCTCTATGACTAAGAGATTGACAGCAAAGCTGGTTTTAGGAAAAGGTGAGGAATTAAAATTTGACATTTTGGTTTTGAATTGACAGCCTGACATTAGAGTGATCTAATGATAGCACAGACTTTCTCAGTCCTGTGATTTGGGGAAGGATAAAAGGCACAGGAGTTGATAACAGTGGAGAGAGCTCAGGTCACATACCGACTTGAGGCAAATTCTGTATGAAAACAGTGAAGTTATACAAAGCTCTGCATTCCACCATCTCAAGTACAGACTTAAGAAAAATTCAGAGAAGTTTAAATCTCATTGTTTGAAATAATTCCTTTAGTCAACAAAATAGATCACCTAACCACTGCCCCCCCACCATGGCAAATTAAATTAAAAAATATAATTGTTAATAGAAAGTTTGGTCTAGGTGCAAAACTAGTTATTGTTAAAGTAATGTAATTTTTCTATTGTCAAATTTGGCAAGATTTCTAACAGACTATTTTCATTCATGATCAGTAAGTCTTTAGGGCTCTTCAAACTTATGTGAAATGATTAAAAATATTGTATAAGAGACAGTTATTTAACTGATGTTTAGTTAAATCAACAAGTGTAAATATTTTTTAAATATTTAATTTCCTCTTCCTCATTACTTGGTTTATCAAACAATACAAAGCCTAATAATTCTATTCAAAATATATCTTTTTATCTTAAGGAGTAACTGAGTTGGTCTGATTTAACTTTTTTATTAATATTTGCTTCACTTTGCCAACATAATTTTCAACACTAATCTTTATTATGTTTAATTATATCTGATTTTTCTGTATTTAATAAATATATTTAATTTTAAAGATGAGACAAGTGGAACCTCTCTTAAATACCCATAACAAGAAATTCTTATTTCTTTTAATAAATTGTTCTAAATCCTTTTCTCAAATTGAAGATTCGATTTGAGTTTTGTCACTTTCACCATGATTCATATTGGAGAGCTATCACAAGGGCCATTATAAACAAATAGGAAAAAAAAGTTCCACTCCATGCCAGGATACACTATACATAGTCAGTGTTAGTCGCTCAGTCCTGTCTGACTGTTTGCGACCCCATGAACTGTAGCCCACCAAGCTTCTCTATCCATGGAATTCTCCAGGCAAGAATACTGGAGTGGATTGCCATTCCCTTCTCCAGGGGATCTTCCCAATCCAGGGATTGAAGCCAGGTCTCCTGCATTGCAAGCAGATTCTTTACCGCCTGAGCTACAGGGAAGATCCATGAATAATCAAGTCCATTTCTGACAGTGGAGGTTGGTGTCAACAAGAACATTGCCTTCCACTTATCACTTTGCAAGTCTTATGATCAGAACCATTTCCCATAGACCAGATTCTGGCTCTGCACACGTCAGACCTTATTTTTTTCTCCACTCACGCACTATAGGTGCCGAGTTCCCCGGGGACCTATTCACACCATGATACAGTCTCATCTCTGTTCATTCATCTTATAGCACTGAGTACCAGCATTCCTAAAAGCCACTTCTAAACAGGACAACTATCAGAATCTTAATTATGCACCATATACATGGGAATCCCATAAATATTTCTCACTGAAGACAAGTTAATATACCTCCAGTTGAATACCTCCTTAGCGGTGACCTCAAAATGCCCTTGGACCATTCTCCAGGAGATGAATGGTGGTAGAGAAGTCAAAGTGGAAAGAGACAGTGGTCTTAACCATTTGCACTTTTAATATCTAACATTTACAAGAGTATTTGATGAGATGAACACACTAGAAATAGGGTATTGAAAATAAAGGGCCTGAAATTTGATGGTAAATCCATCTCTGAGACAAACCATATATTTCATCCACTAGAAACAAAGGACAAATCTAGAGCTCAAGTTCAGGAATAAGACAGTTGGATTGTCAAAAGTCTTCAAAACTCCACTTCTTGTCATATTTAAGTAAAACACCACAAGCTATTTCAAATATTCAGAAATAGAACATTAACTGTATGTTTTAGGTTGTTAGAAAGATGGTTCAACTATGTAATTGTTCCTTATTCTCCAAACTCAAGGAAGGGATGCTATTGATTTTCTTAGAGTTACGGGCCTTATTCCATTTAATTGTTCTTAGATAGTTTAACAAAAAATTTAAATTTATCCACCATAATGAAGGAAACCACTCAAGAACCAAATTTCTTATCTTTAAGTCATACTGCATATTTTAAAGTACAGGGTGCTGATTTATTTTATGTGAGTGACAATCTAAGTGGAGTTTAGCCTTGAACGACTCAGTGTATTGTATTATTGAAATATAAGCATTGTTTCATTGGTGGGAGAACCAAATTTCAATGACAACATTTCCTTGCTAGCATGAGAGTATTTTTATAGAAGGGGGAAAGGGGGACTACAAATGTGCTTAGGAGGAAATACCTGAATCTCTGCTGCCGATTTTTTTTACTAAGTTAAGGCAATAGACTCAAGTTCACAAGAAGAGTAAGTGTTTCTGTAGTTCAGTTTACAGCGTTGCCCTCAAAGAAAAACATGACTCATATTAACTAAACCAGTATACAAGCACAAGATGGTTTCAAACTCAGTTGGCAAAAGATGTAGGGTTTTTAATTAAAAAATGAAACAAAGTTACTGTGAACCCACCTTGGGATGCAGCTATCAGAAAAAGCTATTTGCATCCAAGTCTTTATTGTAGAAATGGGATTAGAGTGGAGAATTAGCAGCCTCACTGGGTCATACATTGACAATAACCCAGTCATGGTTATTCTATTTCTGCAGCACTGAGTGGAGCCCTGAGATGCAGATGTCGTGGAAGGAGTTCAGAGGAAGGCGGGATGGTGGACGAGTGAGAGGTACTTTCCGTCTCCAAACATGTGCAAGAGTATTTCAGGAAAAAGATATTTGGACTGTTTTATTAAATTATCATCTCAGCAGAACACACAGCAAACGATGGAAGGTAGGGGAGATATAGTTGTGGTGAATATGAAGAGCTCTCCAGCTGTTCAAAGAGGGATCAAGAGTCTAGTCAAGAATCACACCTCTCCTCTTGATATGTGTGTTCAAGGCACAGGTGTGGGCCCTGCACTGGGGGCTTGGGGGCTCCCTGCACTAAAGGAGCTTTAAATACCTTCCCATCTGCAAACCAGGCTTTTCTGGTTTGTTTCAGATAGCTAAAGCTCCTCACTTTTAAATATAAAAACTTTAAATATCAAAATATAAAAACTTTGAAACACGCATAATAAAAATCTTAATATGCATTAAGTAAACCCTATTTATTATTATTAGAATTTAAAATAAGGAATCATAAAAATACAGAAAATAATTTCATAGAACCCAGTAACCAACTGTGTACCTTAAACAATGTTGTCGTTAATACTTATGATTTAATGACGCCACCCTTATGGCAGAAAGTAAAGAGGAACTAAAAAGCCTCTTGATAAAAGTAAAAGAGGAGAGTGAAAAGTTGGCTTAAAGCTCAACATTCAGAAAACGAAGATCATGGCATCCGGTCCCATCACTCCATGGGAAATAGATGGAGAAACAGTGGAAACAGTGCCAGACTTTATTTTTTGGGGCTCCAAAATCACTGCAGATGGTGATTGCAGCCACGAATTAAAAAACGCTTACTCCTTGGAAGAAAAGTTATGACCAACCTAGATAGTATATTCAAAAGCAGAGACATTACTTTGCTGACTAAGGTCCGTCTAGTCAAGGCTATGGTTTTTCCTGTGGTCATGTATGGATGTGAGAGTTGGACTGTGAAGAAGGCTGAGCACCGAAGAATTGATGCTTTTGAACTGTGGTGTTGAAGAAGACTCTTGAGAGTCCCTTGCACTGCAAGGAGATCCAACCAGTCCATTCTGAAGGAATGGGATTTCTTTGGAAGGAATGATGCTAAGGCTGAAACTCCAGTACTTTGGCCACCTCATGCGAAGAGTTGACTCATTGAAAAAGACTTTGATGCTGGGAGGGATTGGGGGCAGGAGGAGAAGGGGACGACCAAGGATGAGATGGCTGGAGGGCATCACTGACTCGAGTCTGAGGGAATTCCGGGAGTTGGTGATGGACAGGTAGGCCTGGCGTGCTGCGATTCATGAGGTCGCAAAGAGTCGGGCACGACTGAGCGACTGATCTGAACTGAACTGAAGGAATGAAAGCACTGTGTTCCTGTCAGATTTCACCCCATTGTCTCCTCTTTTCCCCAGAGACACCTTACTATCCTGTTGTGGATACAGTTTTTCTTCTAAAGCACTAGACTTTTAATTGTCAGAAGGCAATGCTTAATAGAAGGTACTAGTGATATACACAGAATTCATTAATCTTCCATTAATGAGGCTGAGAGATAAGCATCATTGTTAAATTTCATTAACTCATGCCATCATAATGATATTCACTATTGCATTTAAAAAGTGTGAAATTTCTCTCTCAGACTGTACTATTTCCATGCTATTCTATTTTGATATTTCATTGTAAACAAATGACAACTTGTGCCACACAATTACTTAAATAATCAATTCGCAGGAGATAAAAGGGATCTGTTATTATTAAATGAGAACATGTTAAAATATATGTAATATTTTATATCTACCATAGACACAAAATATGTGTTAGAAGGCTTTGTCAGTGTGATCAAGCTAGCATGTAAACATACATGCCTTAAATAATAAGAATGCATTTAAAGTTTTAGATCATAGCATTTGTCCTGAGAACCGGATGGAAACATCTTCAAGGAACAGTATGAGAAGAACATGTACTAAGTTACTTAAGGAAATAAGACCCATTTAGTAAATCACATCTTCTATATCTTTGCTACTCAGCAGGGTTTCACATTTTATGCATCAGTTGGAAACTTGCTAGAAATTCAGAATCTCAGCACCACCACCCCCGCCTACAGGATTAGGTCTGCTTCTTAATAATCCTCAGTGATCCACATACACCTCAAGCTGTGAAGAGCACAGCTCTGTGTCAGCACTTGTGTTATAATGAACATAAGGTTGTGCTTAGGTCTGAATGTCTGTGCTCCTCCAAAATTCATATGTTGAAACCTAAGCCCCATAGCCATGGTGTCAGGAGGCACAGCCTGAGGAGGTAATGAGTTCATGAAGATGGAGCCCCTATGAATGGGATGGGTGCCCTTGTGAAATATACCACAGAGAGCTCTCTCCCCTGCACCCTGTGAGAAGGACACAGGCAGATGAAAGAGTCTATGAGCCAAAGTGAGCTCTCACCACATATTTAATCTGGGGGTGCCCTGGTGCCCTGAGCCTAAGGCAGTCTGTGCTGCTTCTCATGATTAAGATGACAACCATTTAGATAAACAAGGACCTACTGTGTAGCACCTATAGGTAATAACCTATACTAAGTGAGAATCATTAGAGATTATTACCTATATTCCTAAAATGAGAAAGAATCTGAAAAAAGAATATAGATATAGATGGACATCTGAACAAAACTCATTGTAAACAACCATACTTCAATTAAAAAAAAAACTAGCATTAAAAATAGATGATATATTTAATATTCACATTTAGTCATAAATGTTTATATATATAAAGAGAATCTAGAGTATGTTTTGCATATATATATATGGTTTGTTTTATTTAATCATTATTTGCAAGTTGAAATTCTTATGTTAATGTTTCTACTATTGTAAGAATCAAAGTAAAACCAATATAATATTTAAATGGAATGTGCCTTAGAGTTGATAATCAGGTTAGTTTTAGCAAAATTTCAACTGCAAAATGGCATGTGGCAGAAAGAAAAACACTTGTATGATCCATTAAATGACATCTCACAAATGCCAAATTATGTGAATTGTAGAAAATGTTCCTGTAGAACATTTTGATACAAAAATTTTCAATTATTCTAATTTGTCTTGCTTTTTATAAAGGGATGAGTGTCTATCAGAAGTACATAAGTAAATCTGAAAATAAATTATAAAATTTATAAATTATACCAGAAACTACATTCTCTAGAACTACAGGAGAAAGACTGACTCATTTTATCAAGCACAAGCTTCCCCATGTTGGAGATACACACCCATTTTCTGATTGTTCAGTCTTTTATTGCATTAATTATTACATTAACAGAAACTTGTAATTTAGTTATGGTATCTCTAAAGTCAAAAGCTAGCATGAATATCTGAGAGTAAATATGCCAAAAATAATAACAATAGTAATTGAACTCATAATAGAGATTACACTCTGATAGAAGAAAGATATTATCATTATTGTTTAGTTGCTAAGTGCATCTGACTCTTTGCGACCCCATGGACTGTAGCCTACTAGATTCCTCTGTCCATGGGGTTTCCCAGTCAAGAATACTGGAGTGGGTTGTTATTTCCTTCTCCAGGGAATCTTCCTGACCCAGGGATTGAACCCACATCTCCTGCACTGGCAGGATTCTTTACCACTGAATCACCAGATAAGCCCCAGAAGAAATATATACAATACTTTTAAAAGTATGTGTGGAATTTGATCAATTCTCAAATTCCAATAAAAAAAATCCTTATGGCAATTCATTTCTATCACAATGCTGACAACCAAACAAGGAACAAAGGCAAACAAACAAAAAAATTCACAGAAATGAAAATTATACTCATGAAACAAGAAAATGACATCCCACAGCAAGAAGAGGTGTGTGCCCCTTAAGAATGGCACAGTAGAGAGTGCTGACCCATTGAGAATGGAAGTATCAGGAACTCACAACCGACCTAACAGACCCAACTATGATTAACTACAAAGATGAATTGATCATTGGGCCACTCCTAGGGATGTGGGATATGCTATTAGAATTTTAGAAATTGTCATACTGATTTATACATTAATCATTTGTGAGTTTATTTAATATGAGTTGAAGCTTTTCCTTGCCCTAACCACCTCTTGATATATGAATGGATTTTTCTCTGCACTCTGGCAAAGACCTTGAAGAGTCACGTGCACAAATGAAATGTGGTGGATATTCTTTGATGCCTCAAGTAGCCACTTTATTTCAAAGAAAAAGCTGCAGGGCTACAGACCTCTCTGTCCACCTCCACCTCTGTTCTCTCCACTCAAACACTCTGTTTGCTTCTCCCTACAGCCGGTGAGAGGTCCCTAAATCACAGACTGTTTTCTCTCTTCCCATCCTTACAGACTGATTTCACAGAAGGATGTGCTGGAAAACACATACTCTGGTGCAAGGCTTTGGGGCCTCCATCCACCAGCATGGACCATCAAGACCCGTTTTGCTGATGGGGTTTGCACGGTGATTGAATGAAATAGCTACAGGTCTCAGGATGGCTTCACTGACTCAATGGACATGAGTTTGAGCAAACTCCAAGAGATAGTGAAGGACAGGGAAGCCTGGAGTGCTGCAGTCCATGGCATGCTGCAAAGAGTTGGATGCAACTTAGTGATTGAACAACAACAATCTGGCAACTAGAAGCCCACTTTGGGAAGATCCTGAAGGAAGGCAGTCTCTTTTACTTCTGAAGAGAACACTTCAGACCAGGTCCAGGCTGAGGCTCACCGGGAGAATGTTGCGGGGCATCTCGCTGGCCCCCACGCAGAGAGCACGCCCCAGGCTTTCTACTCGACTCTCTACTGAAACGTTATCTCCATAGTTTTTCTTGTTTGCTTTACTACAAATAATTTACTCCCACTTAAATGTTACTACCATTTCACAGTACAGATGGTCCCGATTTACGACGGTTCAAACCTAAAGAGTTTTCCACTTTACGATGGTGTGAAAGCAGTACTTAGAAACCATCCTTGGAATTCTGAATTGCGACCTTTTCCTGGGCCAGTGATGCTGGGCGGTGGCAGACGCAGCTCCCAGTCAGCCCCGAGATCACCAGTGTGAACAAACAACACAGTCGCGACCACTCAGGACCCAGAAAGCTGTGCTCTTTTCCACGTTCAGGACAGCGGTCAACAAATGACAGAATGCACTATTTTAAAACAGGCTCTGTGTTAGATGGTTTTGCCCAGCTGTAGGTAGATGCAAGCTCTGAGCATGTTGACAGAAGCCAGGGTGAACCACGCTAGGCAGGGCAGGCACACTGAATGTACTTTTTACTTAAGGTACTTTCAATTTACTCTGAGTTTATCAGAATGTAACCCCATTGTTTATCAGGATGCAACCTTGGTGGCTCAGATGGTAAAGAACCTGTCTACAATGCAGGAGACCCAGGAAACCTTGGGTCAGGAAGATCCCCTGGAGGAGGAAATGGCAACCCACTCCAGTATTCTTGCCTGGAGAATCCCATGGACAGAGGAGCCTAGTGGGCTACAGTCCATGGGATCACAGAGTTGAACACAGCTGAGTGACTAACACACAACCCCATCGTCAGTTGAGGAAGATCTGCATTTCAGGTTGTCTCACCTCAAAGCAATTCAGTTCAGTTCTAAATTACGCCAAGCAGAGCTTCTCTGTTCTGTGCCTCTTCTGTGACACGCAAATGCTCTTTATGAGGGAGGCACTGTATACAGGGACTCCCTGTTCATGAGGGAGCCTCTGTATAAGTGTTCTTTGTGGCAATAATATATAAATTGACTATCTATATTCAGAGTATCTGGCTCAGTGATTCATAAAAAAAAAAAAAAACTAATATGAACACCCATAATTGACAGCAGTGAAAACACACCACTTTTGACTTGAGCACTTCAGACAATATTATTCTTCTCAGTTTTTAATCCAAATATCTGTGTCAGACATTATTACATGTAACATGTTTCTCAGTCACATATGACAAATAATCATTATGTTAATTTGTATATGAATATGGATTCTTGTTCACCAAACTCTTGTAGAATTTCTTTATTAATTATCATAATTTTTAAAAAGTAGGACACATCTTTCTGAAAATATATTTTCTTAATATTCTTAGACATCAAAGTTGGAGTCAGATTATTGAATATAACCTTAATGATTCAGCATATAGAATTCAAATGTAAATTGGAAAGAAAAAGAAATTGTCCTTCAATCATCTCAAAAAAAAATGAGACATGTTTAAAGGCTGTCTCTTATACACATCTTCCCATAAATATTTCTCACTGAAGACAAGTTAATATACCTCCAGTTGAATACCTCCTTAGCGGTGACCTCAAAATGCCCTTGGACCATTCTCCAGGAGATGAATGGTGGTAGAGAAGTCAAAGTGGAAAGAGACAGTGGTCTTAACCATTTGCACTTTTAATATCTAACATTTACAAGAGTATTTGATGAGATGAACACACTAGAAATAGGGTATTGAAAATAAAGGGCCTGAAATTTGATGGTAAATCCATCTCTGAGACAAACCATATATTTCATCCACTAGAAACAAAGGACAAATCTAGAGCTCAAGTTCAGGAATAAGACAGTTGGATTGTCAAAAGTCTTCAAAACTCCACTTCTTGTCATATTTAAGTAAAACACCACAAGCTATTTCAAATATTCAGAAATAGAACATTAACTGTATGTTTTAGGTTGTTAGAAAGATGGTTCAACTATGTAATTGTTCCTTATTCTCCAAACTCAAGGAAGAAAATTTATGCACTTAAAATCAGGTTTAACGTTACAGGTAACTTGTAATCAATAAAGTTTTTATTTACTAGGCATACAAATATCATAGAGATCTCATTTCCTTAGTAATTTTTTTCTCCTAGACAAAAATCACTTTTTTTTCTTGGTCTGGGAAGAAAACTAGGCTTTTTCTTAAATAAAGTTATTGTAGCCTAATGTATTTTATTCTGTTTTAATTTATAAAAAGTAGAAATACAATGCAATTATGTTCAAAATAAATTAGTAATCAAGATGTAAGCTTTAATAATTATTAAATATGAATATTAGCTCTCATAGTTTTCAAGTTTTGCTTGAAAGCTGTTAGATACTATTTATTGCTGTGGTACATATTCCTTCATGACTGCCTTCACATTAAGAGTCTGTTCATGCTTTCTTGTGCTTATTTGACTATTTATTCACTTATTTAAATGAAGTATGCATTTCTTAGGTGCTAGGAATACAAGAAGAAAGACAGGAAAGAAAGAAAACATACAATGCATGCCTTTACAATCTTAGCTACTGAGGACTGAGGTTGTTTTAATGCATTTTCAAGGAATTAACATTCTCCAAAGAAAATGGCTGCCCCTCCACTATTTTTGTCTGGAGAATCCCATGGACAGAGGAACGTGGTGGTCTACAGTCCATGCGGTTGCAAAACATTGGACATGACTAAGCGACTAACATACAACACATTTAAATGAATAGAAAAATGAATTTCTGAACTCCTACTATGAGTAGAGTAAGATACTAGGTATGAAGAGCTTGGTGAAGATACAAAGAAAATTGAAAATTTCCTCCATGGATTTCAACCAGCTTCCAGTGTGATAAATACATGCTCAACTCCTCTCTTCCTTGCGATCATCAAATCAATCTAACATCTTTGAATGACAGTTTTATCTGTAAAATGGTAACAATAATAAAATCTCAACTGTTCACCCAGAATTACTGTCTAAGGACCAAGATGAAGTTTAATTATACAATAAAGTATTGTAAAAAAGGGTTATTATCATTAGTAGAATTTGTTACTATCAACACATCCCACCAGTAACCCAGTAAACATCACTGTTCTTTTTCTACTATTAAATTTAAAACCTAGAAACAGAAATACTATATGATCGAACAACCCCACTCCTAGGCATATATCTGAAGAAAAATCTAATTTGTACTCCAGTGTTCATTGCAGCACTGTTTAAGATAGTCAAAACATGGAAGCAACCTGAACGTCCATCAACAGATGAATGGATAAAGTTGTGGTACATGTATATAATGCAATATTACTCAGCCTTAAAAATAATGAAAAAATGCCATTTGCAGGAATATGGATGGGCCAAAAAATTATCATATTAAGTGAAGTAAGTCATACAGAAAAAGACAAATATAGATATCACTCATAAGTGGAAACTAAAAAAATGATATAAATGAACTTATTTACAAAACAGAAATAGAGACACAGATGTAGAAATCAAACATGGTTACCAGGAAGGAAGAGGGAAGAGGAATAAATTGAGAGATTGGGATTGATATATATACATTATAATATATAAAATAAATAATAAAAAGCCACTGTAAAGCACAGAGAACTCTACTCAGTACTCTGTAATAACCTATGTGGGAAAAGAAGGAGCTTCCCAAGTGGTGGTGGTGGTGGTGCTGCTGCTGCTAAGTCACTTCAGTCGTGTCCGACTCTGTGTGACCCCATAGACGGCAGCCCACCAGGCTCCCCCGTCCCTGGGATTCTCCAGGCAAGAACACTGGACTGGGTTGCCATTTCCTTCTCCCCAAGTGGTGCTCGTGGTAAAGAAACCACCTTTCAATGCAGGAGACATAAGAGATGTGGGTTCTATCCCTGGGTGGGAAGGATACTCTGGAGGAGGAAATGGCAACCCACTCCAGTATTCTTGCCTGAGAATGGACAGAGAAGCCTGGCAGGCTACAGTCTATCGGGTCAGAAAGAGTCATACATGACTAAAGAAAATTAGCACACATGCAGGCATATAGGAAAAGAAGCTAAAAAAGAATCTATCTAACCATCTATCTAAGTAATTAATGTTGTTGTACACCTGAACCTAACACAATGACTATGCCAAAGCCTTTGACTGTGTGGATCACAATAAACTGTGGAAAATTCTGAAAGAGATGGGAATACCAGACCACCTGACCTGCCTCTTGAGAAACCTATATGCAGGTCAGGAAGCAGCAGTTAGAACTGGACATGGAACAACAGACTGGTTCCAAATAGGAAAAGGAGTATGTCAAGGCTGTATATTGTCACCCTGCTTATTTAACTTATATGCAGAGTACATAATGAGAAACGCTGGGCTGGAAGAAGCACAAGCCAGAATCAAGATTATTGGGAGAAATCTCAATAACTGCAGATATGCAAAAGACACCACCCTTATGGCAGAAAGTGAAGAGGAACTAAAAAGCCTCTTGATGAAAGTGAAAGGAGAGAGTGAAAAAGTTGGCTTAAAGCTCGACATTCAGAAAACAAAGATCATGGCATCTGGTCCCATCACTTCATGGCAAATAGATGGGAAAACAGTGGAAACAGTGTCAGACTTTATTTTTGGGGGCTCCAAAATCACTGCAGATGGTGACTGCAGCCATGAAATTAAAAGACACTTACTCCTTGGAAGGAAAGTTATGACCAACCTAGATAGCATTTTCAAAAGCAGAGATATTACTTTGCCAACAAAGGTCCGTCTAGTCAAGGCTATGGTTCTTCCAATGGTCATGTATGGATGTGAGAGTTGGACTGTGAAGAAAGCTGAGTGCCAAAGAATTGATGCTTTTGAACTGTGGTGTTGGAGAAGACTCTTGAGAGTCCCTTGGACTGCAAGGAGATCTAACCAGTCCATCCTGAAGGAGATCAGTCCTGGGTGTTCTTTGGAAGGACTGATGCTGAAGTTGAAACTCCAATACTTTGGCCACTTCATGCGAAGAGTTGACTCACTGGAAAAGACCCTGATGCTGGGAGGGATTGGGGGCAGGAGGAGAAAGGGACGACAGAGGATGAGATGGCTGGATGGCATCACCAACTCGAAGCACGTGAGTTTGGATAAACTCTGAGAGCTGGTGATGGACAGGGAGGCCTGGAGTGCTGCAATTCATGGGGTTACAAAGGGTCAGACACAACTGAGAGACTGAACTGAACTGATATTCCAATAAAAACTTTAAAAAGATTAACTCCTTTTTGAGCCCAGTTTTCCAGATTATACATTTTCTTATCCAAAGTGGGATGGAACTCAGAGAACTTGGGTGACTTCTCAGCTGAATTGTCTGAGAAGAGTGACTGCCATACTCCAGTGAGAGTAGATTCCATTCAAGTGTCACAATTACAGTCAGCCTTGGGGACTGCTGCCTTTTCAGAAAGAATTGGCTAAGAATAGAAGCTGCAGACACTTTGGCAGAACTCAAGGGTTTTATTTTTAAGTGATAAGGTCTTTCATTATCCCTCAAGTCTCACTTTAAGGTGAAGGCAGCATTTCTTCTTCTGAATCAGACAAGACTTGCTCACCACAGTGTTAGGCTTTTTCAAGAATGACTGGTTTGTTTTTTTCTCATCAGAGATGGGTACATTTAAGAGACATAATTTTCTTATCAATGAAGGTGAAAGCCTTGTCAAGTGAGAATGAGGTAATGAGATCTACTCTGGCACGAAAGCATTTCATCCATGATACACTTGCTGGAATAATCATTAGATCTACCCAGAGCATCATAGAACCATGATTGGAGTTATTGTTTCTGTTCTTTTTTTTTTTTTTAATCTGTTATAGAGCACATCCTAAAAGTTTGGGGAGGGGAGTGAATATATATTCCCTCTTTGAGGGGCTGAGAGAGAATAATTTCAGGAGATACTGATATCAGGAGGTCATTGATTCATGTGTTAGAACATCAAAGGGTGACTGACTATCACAATCGTCTATCAGGAAGGAGAGTGACCCATGGTTTGTGATCAGTTCTAGTGCAATGAAGCTGATGGCTCAAGCATTGGTCCAAATTAGAGAGAGCAGCTGTCCTAACCTCTCAAACAGGAAGCTGGTGAGATGCCATCACTTGGAAGCAGCTGACCTGGGTCTCCACCCCAGACCTGACCTCCACCTGTCCGGGACAAGAGACTCCTCTTCTCACCAAATGGAACCTTGTCTGGAGAGAAGCACGTGGCTCTATCTGCTGCTCTGAAAACTGGAGGAGCTGTGGCCCACCTTTTCTCAAAGGGAGGGAGGTGCAAAGACCCTGTGTTTTTCCTTCTTAGAGGACAGTTCAGTTCAGTTCAGTTGCTCAGTCGTGTCTGACTATTTGTGACCCCATAGACTGCAGCATGCCAGGCCTCCCTGTCCATCACCAACTCCCAGAGTTTACTCAAACTCATGTCCATTGAGTCGGTTATGCCATCCATCCATCTCATCCTCTGTCGTCCCCTTCTCCTCCTGCCTTCAATCTTTCCCAGCATCAGGGTCTTTTCAAATGAGGCAGCTCTTCACATCAGGTGGCCAAAGTGTTGGAGTTTCAGCTACAACATCAGTCCTTCCAATGAATATTCTTAGAGGACATCTACCTCTAACAAAGTGTTACATGAGGACATGTCCTCTTCATAAACAGTACTGAAAAACCATGAAAATAAGCCCTGTTCTTCTTCAAGTGCATGACATGTTCTATTCAGTCACTCATTCATGCATTCATTTCGTGAACATTTACTAAGTGCCTTGCACATACTAGTTAATGTTCAAGGATAAAATCTTTATGGGGTAGATAGAAAAATCCCAAGATAAACAGGAAAAATGTACAGTATGTTAAGTGAGAAGATGGAGGCTGGAGAAAAAGGAAGCAGGGGAGAAGAGGAAAGAATGCCCTCCTAGGTGGAGTAATACCTTCTGACTCAAAGCAGATCCCTTCAGATTTGCATATATTTTACTTTTTGAGTCTACTATGGTGCCTAGTTTGTCTTTGGCCAAATATTCTGAATATTGCGTATTTTTATGAGCGACTCAATGGACCTGAATTTAGCAAACTCTCGGAGATAGTGAAGGACAGGGAAGCCTGGGGGGCTGCAGTCCATGAGGCCGAAAAGAGTCAGACACAACTTAGCAACTGAACAGCAACAAACAGTGAGCTATTTCTCCCAGAGTAGGCATCATTCCTGTCCTTTGCCTCTACACTCAGCTATTTATTTTGTACACATTGTGACACACCAGGCTTTTCACCCACCGTCATCTCAGCCTTCAGATGAATGAGATGCCAGGGTTCTGTGGTCCAAGCACAGTGAAAGTTATTTAAAAGGCTAGACAAAGGCTAATAAATAGCATTCACACCCAGCCAGAGCATCATTTGTAAATGTCTCCATTCACTGAGTGTTCAGGTTTATCCTGTCATAATACACACCAGGATATTTGTTGCTGCTCTGAGAAAGGCATAATCAATGACAAACAAGCAATTTCTTGCTGAACCCACCATATGGTCGGCTTTCTACTCGCCATGCCATATACTGCCTCAGCTGATACATCTTTTTCACTGTTATCCATCTTCCAACCATTAAGTTCTACACGCCTGAGTAACCATACAGGGTCCGCTGTGTCCATTCCCTCTGGTGGCAGAATCCTAGTGGATGCCCTCCTCCATGGCACCAGGACATGGGCTGCAGTTACAGAGCATCACCATTACCTTGTTTTTCTAAAAGTCACCTTCTCACATGAATAAGATGTTTAAATCACTTTCTTTTTAGTGGAAACAAGAAAAAAATAGCTCAAGCAATCAACAAAACAGTTGAAAAGCAGAGAACAAGGAAAAGTCGCTTCGAGAAGGTAGAGCTCATCATGTTAAATGGAAATGTATGCATATGGAGAGTAGTATTCTTAGATGAGAACATACGAAGGTGGCTCACTATACCTTATGAATAATCTCAGGTGAGTTGAAGCATGCAAAGCAGATTAAGCTATCTGTTAACCTCTGAGTTAGCTGTTATAAATGGCACAGGCAGAACATAGGTACTGCAGAACTACCTGATAGAGAGAGGCCTCCTTCTCTCGTTCCTTTCTAGTTTTAGAATCTGAAACTAAGAAAGTAGCATTTTAATGGCTGCTAAAATACAGTATCATGACCCAGAGAAGTACAAAAATGTGAAGAGTATGTCAGGCATTGCATCCATCACTCCTTCTGATTATCTCTCTTTGTTATTGTTAATAATGATGTATCCATCCCTCAGAAGACCCCTAGTATGATTAGTTTATGGATCTGAGAGAGCTTAGTGGGGAAACCATAGTGTCCATACCCAAATTATTTGTTAGTTGGCGTGTCTCAGGAATTTAATATTCCTACTTAGCCTAATATTCAAGTGTGTACAACCTGCATATTCAGTACCTGAATCAGATATATTCAAAATAATGTTAATAGAATAAAATGTATTGTTTACAAAAAATAATTGTATTTTTGCTGTCTAGTCAAGGCTATGGTTTTTCCTGTGGTCATGTATAGATGTGAGAGTTGGACTGTGAAGAAGGCAGAGCGCGGAAGAATTGATGCTTTTGAACTGTGGTGTTGGAGAAGACTCTTGAGAGTCCCTTGGACTGCAAGGAGATCCAACCAGTCCATTCTGAAGGAGATCAGCCCTGGGATTTCTTTGGAAGGAATGATGCTAAAGCTGAAACTCCAGTACTTTGGCCACCTGATGTGAAGAGTTGACTCATTGGAAAAGACTCTGATGCTGGGAGGGATTGGGGGCAGGAGGAGAAGGGGACAACAGAGGATGAGATGGCTGGATGGCATCACGGACTCAATGGACGTGAGTCTGAGTGAACTCCGAGAGATGGTAATGAACAGGGAGGCCTGGCGTGCTGCGATTCATGGGGTCGCAAAGAGTCGGACACGACTGAGCGACTGAACTGAACTGAACTGAAAAGCCTCAGACTGACATCTCATTCTCACCATGGTAAACATGTAGAAACACACACATCCCCTTAGGACAATTATTCAAGAATGTTCTGATACTGTTACTTTGAAGGCATCTCCCACTGACACTGGGATGTAATTCACCTTCCTCAAATCAATACAACTCTTCTAACAAGTAACAGGCTACTGACATCAATCTGTATTTTGTCTTTGCAACACATCACAAGTTTTGATCCTAAATCTGGGTGAGTGTAAACAGATTTGACCAGTTTTGCTTCCCACATTTATGTCACTGTAGGTTATAACAAAAAGGACAATCTATTAATTGATATGGATGGGAAGAATAGTAATAAATCTGAAAACTCTTCCATTAATTAAAGTAAGGGGCTGAATATCATGTATCTTTGAAGGGAATGTCCTACAATATTTTATAAATTTCACCATGGAATTTTTCCAGGGTTATTCTTAGTTCAACATCAAAGTATACTAGAATCTGAGGTTAAACGTAAAAGCCTTTTAAATTCTCAGCAAGTTACCAAATAGTCTTTGGTAAAGAAAATGATTCATACATTCAGGTGTTTAGAAGATACAAGAATCAGTAGTAACTGATGATCTGTGGTTGGCACTCTGATTATTCAAGTTTTCTTTAATCTAGACTCTAAAATTAAGGTTTTTTAGGGGTGTGTCAATGAGCTTGTACATAGGAATTTGTCAGTATTGTTTTACTTTAACAATTACAGATTTAATAATTTTAATATACTTGTTTACCAACTTAATTTCAATCAAAATTTTTATTTTAATAAAAAACTAATGAGCAAAAAAAAAAAACAAGAAGCATCAATATCTGTGAGTCTCTACTTATATGTTATATCCTTTTCAACCATAACATTTTTGGTATGCTAGTTATTTGCATACACATGCTACGGACTTCCCAGGTGGCTCAATGTGTAAACAAAATCTGCCTGAAATGCCGGAGATGCAGGAAATTCAAGTTCCATCCCTGAGTCTAGAAGATCCCCTAGAGGAGAGCATGGCAACCCACAACCAGTATTCTTATTGTTGACTGGAGAATCCCATGGACAGAGGAGCCTGGAACGCTACAGTCCATGGGGTCACAGAGAGTCAGACATGCCTAAGCAACTGAGCACGCGGCATGCAGGTATGCATCTCCATATGTTTCGTGTATGTGTCTATTCAATATCGATTGTCCTTAGTCCCTTACAGTGTCTCTGAGCAAGAAACAGAGAACAATTACATACTTTATTACTTTTAAAAAATTAAAAAGAAAACAATTCTCATTTTGTGCAATTTGTCAAGTTGAGAGAATCAACTTGTGACTTCAGAATCTTAGTTCACTGTACTTTTTAACTATACCATAAACAACTCTATCAGATCTTAAATATTTTTTTCATCTCTGTATATTACTCTGAATTTGTCTTAACTGTACAATTTCATTTATGACCATTTAAAATAATCCCTTTTCACTTTGCTTGGTATTGTCTTATGCATTTCTCTGTTCATCACCCTTTTTACTCACTTGAAAAACAGGCAAAACAAAAGCTGTGTATTTCTGTAAGTTCACAGGTATTGACTGAAGATGGGACTGATTGTTTCGTAAAATATCATATGCTACCTTAGGTAATGAAGGTGATCTTCACTTGTGGCTTTGAGTATGAGGATGGAAATGTGAATATGTATTTGCAACTCAAAGTATAAAGTCCCCTTGCCCAGATGCACATAGTGAAACCAAAGTATATTAAATGCATGAGTGAAATTCTAGAAACGAGAAAGGGAGAGAGTGAGAGAGGAAAACATCGATTTGCTATGTTTTCTTTTGAAGAGATAAACTCTGATGGAAAAATGGAATTGCTCTGCACAGGGATAAGTTTTACCTGCAAGGCTTGAAAAAATGTGCCTCTTTGGTTTCCCCCTTGGAAGCATGGAGGTGATACATTTCAGGCTATATGGGAGAGAGGGCATCAGGGCAGAGAGAAGGGTCAGTAAGGTAAAGACCAGTGAACATGGCTTGAGGACACAGTGAAGATACCGATGTCTCATGTCCACCCTCAAGTCCCTGGCCTGAGTCTCTGTAATGAGAGGCAAGATGGATCTCTTTATCTCATTCAGTCCTCACAACATCCTTCAAACATAGGCGCTAATCTTGTAACCACGTTATGAATGACAGAGGGAAGCTCAGGGAGGTGAAACGGCCTGCCCCAGATCACTCATCATGGCTCCTTGTCACTGTCAACAGTTAAAAACACTTGTGGCCCATCATCCTCACTCCCTCTAGGCCTGTGCTTCTCACCAGACAGTCCAGGTCTTTCACCTCTAACCCAAGTGACCCACAATCACCGTCCTTACATTACTTCTCATCCCTGGCACCAGAGACTTCACGTGCTAACAGTATTGTTCTCCAAGTACAACACAGCCTTTTAGGCTACTGTCTTCATAAGTTCTCCCCACATCTCTGTTGACCTTCTGCTCCTTTCATAGTTAACTTCGCCTCTAAGACATAGCCCAGATGTAACTGTGACTTCCTCTCTGATGGTGAAATTCTATTTCCTCCACAATGCATCCTCCTGTGGTCCAAAGTACTTTATTCTTCCCATAGATTTTTGGCATTATAATCACTCAATGACATTCCTTTATCTCTTTTAAGCTGGATGGTGGTGGGGATTTATTGTCCTGCTTATCTAATCCAGCACATGGGATATGCCTAATACACATTTTCAAATTCAATTTTTTAATTAAAAAAAAATGCAAAGGATGGAATTCTCTGCTGATCTAGTGGTGGGACTCTGTGCTCCCAATGCAAGGGGGCCCAGGCTCGATCCCTGCTCAGGGAACTAGACCCCACATGCCACAACAAAGATTGAAGATCCCACATGCCATGGCGAAGATCCAACAAAGCCAAATAAATAAATAACTTGTCTTCTAAAAATAAATTGCACTCGTCTCACATGCTAGTAAAGTAATGCTCAAAATCCTCCAAGCCAGGCTTCAGCAACACGTGCACCGTGAACTTCCTGATGTTCAAGCTGGTTTTAGAAAAGGCAGAGGAACCAGAGATCAAATTG
>SJYT01066637.1:320094-333205 GCA_006410635.1 Cephalophus harveyi
AGAAATATCAATAACCTCAGATATGCAGATGACACCACCCTTATGGCAGAAAGTGAAGAGGAACTAAAAAGCCTCTTGATGAAAGTGAAAGAGGAGAGTGAAAAAGTTGGCTTAAAGCTCAACATTCAGAAAATGAAGATCATGGCATCTGGTCCCATCACTCCATGGGAAATAGATGGGGAAACATTGGAAACAGTGTCAGACTTTATTTTTGGGGGCTCCAAAGTCACTGCAGATGGTGATTGCAGCCATGAAATTAAAAGACACTTACTCCTTGGAAGAAAAGTTATGACCAAACTAGATAGTATATTCAAAAGCAGAGACATTTTGCCGACTAAGGTTCGTCTAGTCAAGGCTATGGTTTTTCCTGTGGTCATGTATGGATGTGAGAGTTGGACTGTGAAGAAGGCTGAGCGCCGAAGAATTGATGCTTTGAACTGTGGTGTTGGAGAAGACTCTTGAGAGTCCCTTGGACTGCAAGGAGATCCAACCAGTCCATTCTGAAGGAGGTCAACCCTGGGATTTCTTTGGAAGGAATGATGCTAAAGCTGAAACTCCGGTACTTTGGCCACCTCATGCGAAGAGTTGACTCATTGGAAAAGACTCTGATGCTGGGAGGGATTGGGGGCAGGAGGAGAAGGGGTCGACAGAGGATGAGATGGCTGGATGGCATCACTGACTTGATGGACGTGAGTCTGAGTGAACTCCGGGAGTTGGTGGTGGACAGGGAGGCCTGGCGTGCTGCGATTCATGGGGTCGCAAAGAGTCAGACATCACTGAGTGACTGGACTGAACTGAACTGAACTGAAAAATAAAAGCAAAGAAATTTATTCAGTCACAAGCAGAGTAAAATATTTTGTCCAGATGAAGATTTTCTTTGAAAGTGGCTAACTTTGACATAGGAGAAGCAACAGATATACAGCTAGTCATATTTAGAAATATGAAAAACAAATACCATGCTGCATTAAAAGTCCATGCCAACTGGTAGCAATAAAATGGTCATTTTTGACTGAGCACAATCTAGGACCAAATGCTGCATTCACATAACTCATCATCAAGACTCTGAAAGGCTGGCCTCTCGTTTTCATTTTTAGAGAAGGAAAAGGACTTTGGCAAGGAGAAGAAATTGTTAGAAGCTTCACAGCTGCATAATGGAGAGCACAGAATAGGACCAAGTTCCAACATCAAACTCTGTGCACCTCTTACAATGCTCCACACCCCATGTGGCCATCCAGTCTCCTTGGGTGTCATATCCTGACTAGTAACATACAGCTAAGTAGTCACCTAAATGCAGACACAGAATTAAAATCCCTATAGTCCACACACAGAGAAGGCAATGGCAACCCACTCCAGTACTCTTGCCTGGAGAACCCCATGGACGGAGGAGCCTGGTGAGCTACAGTCCATGGGGTCGCTGAGTCGGACACGACTGAGCGACTTCCCTTTCACTTTTCACTTTCATGCATTGGAGAAGGAAATGGCGACCCACTCCAGTGTTCTTGCCTGGAGAATCCCAGGAACAGAGGAGCCTGGTGGGCTGCCGTCTATGGGGTCACAGAGTCGGACACGACTGACGCGACTTAGTAGCAGCAGCAGTAGTACACACAGATGTTAAAATGAAAACAAAAATCAAAACTACTGAACCAATCTTCTCTAGCAACTATAATTTGTTAATACAGTATTTCCTGAGGCTGGAAAACAAATGAAACTGTAAGAATTAAAGCTCATTAATTTCCCAGTAAATAAAAATGTTTCAAATGTAACCATGATTTAGCCTTGTTTTATACCGGGGCTTCCCTGGTGGCTCAAACAGTAAGGAATCTGCCTGCAGTGCAGGAGACCTGGCTTTGATCCCTGGATCAGGAAGATCCCCCAGTGAAGGAACTGGCTACCCACCCCAGTGTTCTTGCTTGGAGAGTCTCATGGACAGAGGAGCCTGGTGGGCTACAGCCCACAGGGTACAAAGTATCAGATATAATGTAGTGACTAATGTTTTCACTTTCATATTATATATATATATATATATCAGTTCAGTTCAGTAGCTCAGTCTTATCCAACTCTTTGCAACCCCATGGACTGTAGCACACCAGGCTTCCCTGTCCATCACCAATTCACAGAGCCTACTCAAACTCATGTCCATTGCATCCGTGATGCCATCCAACCAACCCAGTAGTTTAAAATACAGACATAAGCTACCTCATTGATGTATGACTGACATGTAAAAAGATATAACTATTTAATATATATAACTCAATAAGTTTGGAGATAAGTGTATACCTAACATTCAAACTATTATCACCATCAAGTCCATAAACATATCCATCATCTCCCAAAATTCTGTTCCACCCTTAGCCATGTAGGAATGATAAGCAGGAATTAAATTCTTATTTTTAGAACTATCTCTATGGTTTTTCCAGTGGTCATGTATGGATGTGAGAGTTGGACTGTGAAGAAAGCTGAGCACTGAAGAATTGATGCTTTTGAACTGTGGTGCTGGAGAAGACTCTTGAGAGTCCCTTGGACTGCAAGGAGATCCAACCAGTTCATCTTAAAGGAGACCAGTCCTGGGTGTTCATTGGAAAGACTGATGCTGAGGCTGAAACTCCAACACTTTGGCCACCTCATGCGAAGAGTTGACTCATTGGAAAAGACCCTGATGCTGGGAGGGATTGGAGGCAGGAGGAGAAGGGGACAACAGAGGATGAGATGGCTGGATGGCATCACTGACTCAATGGACATGAGTTTGAGTGAACTCTGAGAGTTGGTGATAGACAGGGAGGCCTGGCATGCTGTGACTCATGGGGTTGCAAATAGTCGGACACAACAGAGTGACTGAACTGAACATATGGAAAACTAGAAAAAAATGGATGGAAAATATACCAAAATATTTTATAAATATCTTGGTATAAGAGTGACATTTTGTTTACTGCTTGTTTGTGCATATTTTTTCTCAAGTAAACTCTCATATAGTGCATACTCTACAATGAAAATGAGTCAACCTGGGGAAAGCATGTAAGCAAACCAAGTTATGGAAGAAGTATTAAATTAAGATCTGTCACATTAGCAAGGTGTGATCACGGACAAACTGCATTATTCCTATTACATACAGTTCAAGTCATCTTCTAGGAAATGTGCGGGAAGATGCTAACAGTGAAATATTTATCTTATGCTTGTTTATAAATGTATCAACTTATCTAAGACTGATTTTGTTATATTAGTGTCAATTCTCAGTTTCTTTATTGGTTTTTAACTGATAAGGCTATGTCTGGGGTACACACAGCAAGCATTACACTCAGAGCAGAAAGCATATTACCTCTCAAAGCTGAAGGTGAGTGGTCCAAGAAATATGTGTTTGTTAGATTGAGAGTCAGTAGATGCAGTGAATCCCTGGAGTTGATTTCCACACACTAAAATAACTTAGAAATAGTCACAGCAGAAATGAAACCTGAGATAAGTTAGAGCTGGGCCATCCAACTCAGGAGCAAAAAAGTCACCTGAAGTCAAGACCACTGGGGAGGGATTCTCAGAACCTGGAGACCTGGGTTTAGTCCCTGGATCAGGAAGATCCCCTGGAGGAAGGAATTGCTCCCTACTCCAGTCTTGCCTGGAGAATCCCATGGACAGAGGAGCCTGGGGGACTACAGTCCATGGGGTTATAAAGAGTCAACATGACTGAGCGACTGACATTTTCACTTCACTGTCTTCTGAAAGGTGGGACATGGGAAGTGTAACGTTCATGACAGATTTTGACAGATTAGCCCCCAAATAACATGCAATATTTTATTCGTCATTTTGCATCGACTATTTGTTGACATAATAGTATTTAGAATACACTATATTAAACAAAATATATTCTTAAAATAAACTTCACCTGTTTCTTGTACTTTTCAATGTGGCTAAAACTTTAAATTGCATATGCAGTTTGCATTATATTTGTATCAGACACCCCCAAAGCAAAGTCTGAAATTTCTGATGAGAATATGACTGAAAAGGTCACCTCTTAATATAAACTACTTATCTTTTAGAATTTGCAACCCATACCATTAAAATTCAGAAGCATGTAAATTTATTTTATTAAAATAATTACATATTTTGCTGAATCAAGTGATCCCCAAATTATTTACTCTGAAATAATGAATTAGGTCGGTTTTATCTCTAACTACGGAATACATGGTTTCTTCTGTCCTTTTTTGTTTTAACATTTTGAATAATTCTGCTAATAAATGAAATAGCAAAATAGTACATGAAAATTTATACTGAAAGATTCTCAGTGGAAAAGGAACCCAAATTAACATAAGAAACTCAATTACAACTTTTAAATAATATATTAGTACTCAGGATACTGATTAAGACCGAAGAAGTCTCAGATGATACGAACACAGAAGTTTGCAGTTTAAATTCAATTTCCTCTTTAAAATAACATAACAGTGACATAAATCTAAAAAGTGTAATGTCACCACCTAGCCTAAAAGAAAAAATATCTCACATATTCATTCTTATGTATTGCATTGACATCTTTTTGTATGGTGCCAGCTTTAGCTATTTTAGAACCTGAATTCATGAGGTGACTTGGTTTTCTGGGTTTGTAGTTTCCTTAAGGGGAAACAACAAATGCATCTGTGTGTGTGCTGTGCTTAGCCGCTCAGTCATGTGCGACTGTTTGTGACCCCATGGACTGTAGACTGCCAGGATCCTCTGTCCATGGGGATTCTCCAGGCAAGAATACTGGAGTGGGGTGCCATTTCCTTCTCCAATAACAAATGTATAACTGCTTTTAAATGTATACCATACTTTAATAAAGTCAATTCCACTTGGATTCTGGGATATTAAATATGTTATCATAGTATACCAAACATTTGCCTTTCTTAAGTGCCTCAGTAACTAAATTGCTTTAACTTGAAGTCATCTTAATTTACATACATAAATATATAATTTGCAAAAAAGAAGATTCAAAAATATGATTGACCTACATTTCAAAAATGCATCCCCCACGAACACAAGGAAATGCATGAAGGTGTTGGACTCTGAGTGATCCCCTTACACTCACTGGAGGACACTGATGCATCATCTCTGCTCGAGTGCATCATTCTCCATCAATTAGGCCATCATCCAGGCACAGAGGCATCTCTAGAGTTGTCTGTCCTGCATCCTCCACCTCAGTTCACCCCTTGCAGTCAGTCTTCTCTAAACTCTTTGAAATGAGGCCAAAAGATGTATCAAAATTATACCATTTACTAATGCTAAGAAAATACCTTTTGCCTATATATATATATATATACACCAAAGTTTCATAACAATTATTAGGCATCTCATTTACATATCCTTGCCAGAGTAACATTGTAGTTAAGGTTATAGTTTGAAAAGTCTAGACCAGTTTATATTTCTCAATATCTGGCTGCTTTAGGGGAAAGAGACAAAAGAGGAAGCTGTTTGCAAAGACAGACTCTCATTTTATGGAACAGGCTCAAGGACGAGCATGTCTATAACATCCTGTGTCTAAGACTGTTGGGTGAACAGACATGATAACCAAATTTGGCACCAACTTTCAAAGACAGAGGGACTCATGTTGCTGTTGCTGCTGCTGCTGCTGCTGCTGCTGCTAAGTCACTTCAGTCGTGTCCGACTCTGTGAGACCCCATAGACGGTAGCCCACCAGGCTACCCCGTCCCTGGGATTCTCCAGGCAAGAACACTGGAGTGGGCTGCCATTTCCTTCTCCAATGCATGAAAGTGAGAAGTGAAAGTGAAGTCGCTCAGTCGTGTCCAACTCTTAGTGACCCCATGGACTGCAGCCCACCAGGCTCCTCCATCCATGGGATTTTCCAGGCAAGAGTACTGGAGTGGGGTGCCATTGCCTTCTCCGAGAGGGACTCATAGAGGTAACAAAAACAAAAATTGTAAACCATCAACTTAATAACTCAAGGATTATTGGGTAAAACAGCATTGAAAACTCATACTGTTATTTTCTTTTTGAAAACTATCTTGGAAAATGGGAGAAGAAAACCCACAGCGACTTTAATGTGTTTTGTACACATAGAGTAATTATGCTTTCCCTAATTCTCTAAGGGCTAATTCATCCCTTATCATCACCCCACGGTCCCTTTTCCATCCAGAATCCTTGGTGTCACGGGTTTCTGTATGATGAATTCAGTCTGTGCTGAGAGTGGAATGTAGGTCAGTCTTATAGAAAACTGCATTATTTATAACAGTGATAGAATCATAGATCCATAATCTTTCAATTATTTATTGGTGATTACCATACTGTGCCAATCATTTGTCTATGGGGGTAAGGCACCATACAAAAACAAGACACATTCTTTTACCAGCTGTTTATTTTCTGAAAAACGGATCCTGCTAAGTTTGGACTCCTCTTTTACCAACTATATTTAAAGGATTAACACTCCCAGAGATGTGAATAATAATGCATGTTGCAAGCAAGTTCTGATTTAAATATATTACTGATTAAATAGATAGCATGCAATTTAAGAGTCCTGGAATACCACTTCAAGAATCATGTGCAAATAGTTTCTTAATATCTGCTGATTTATCTGAAATACTTGAATTAATATTGTTAAATGATTACAGTTCAATTTCCACTTGAGATATTTTCCTGAAAGAAAACAAGAATAAATAAAATACAAGATTGAGCCATCACTACATAACCCTGAAGTCTTTAAAATATTAAGTCTGGTCAGTCATAATGTCTCTCATGCCACTCCCAGCATGTCAAAATATTAAACCTTGACAGGAAATCAACACGTAGTCTTAAATTTAAATTGAATAAGAAGCAGCTAACTGCCAGCAGACAGCATTCTGTGTGCAATGTCAGCCCAATCTCCATCTCCACATAAGTAATAAAGATTTGATACTCTTCTAGCTTGCTGTATGAAACATCCACTATGGCAATCAAGAAAAGATTGGCAATGTTTTTTTCAGAGGCACATAGAATTTAGCAATTTGACTGTATTTTACAGAGACTAAGAAATACTTTCTTTATTATGGGAATTGGACATGAGACTATTTTTTGCAACACATACAGTAGACCAAAATACACAGATTTAGAAATCTAGAGATGATCATTGATATGTAAAGAAGCAAACATGAGATTAAGAATTTTCTGACCCACTGCCTTTTTACAATTTGATCAAGTTTGGACCCAAGTAAATGGAAGATAATTTTATGTTACCCTCTGTATTCTTAAGAGTATGAAATTGAAAAGACAATTAGCATTCCAAGGAGTAGAAATTTTTCAAATTAAGTGTTCTGTCAAAATTGGAAGCCAGCCAAGCTGTTCTCTAAAAATATCAACTTAAACTACTGTTTTCTACAAGTGTGGAAAGAAGATTTTTGTCTACTGCATTTAGCTAATTCTCACGTCCGTAACCTATGTTTCATATTTGAGCTAACACAGGTGTAACAATAGTGAGATACTGATGTCATCACTCATTTTCTGCATCTTTTTTTTTCCTGCTTTTTTAAGCTCTTCAAGTTCTTGCTGAGGGCAGGGAATATACTCTGTACCTTGGACAACATACTAGGGTGTTTTCACAGAATGCTCCTCTGAAAATGTTACCATCAACAATATTATGTTATTGCTAGCTTGGTGTAATTTTAATGCTGAAACTTTTGCACTCCCCTTGCACATACTTTCTTTAAAAATACAACTTTTCTGAGTGAACATTACTACTGTGGTTTTGGTCTTATTTCTGTGAATGAGGCAGCCTGGCAGAGGCAGTTTGTCACTGTAAGCATAAATAATCCTTCTTCGTTGGGAAGGTCCCAGTCTAAGGCAAAACTGTGACAGCATGTACCTTTTTCAAAAATCAGATTTCAGAGTTACCACTGAATATCACTGCAATAAGTAACATAGTAGAAATACAGATAAAAGTACAAGCCATGAACTACACTTTGTAACACTGTCTACCTGTACAATGCAGAAAATAATGAATAAACTTTGTTTCACCCTATTGATTTGAAAGTGAATATTATCACATCTCTTCTTACTTAACTAGGAAAATGTTTATCAAAGTTTATATGTTCACCAGATTTTAAACAGCAAATCAGTTTGGGTTAATTGTATGTAAAAGTGCATGGCCAATCAAATATGTCTCTTACCCTCTTCTGCCTATGGCTTTCAAACCCCATGAACTGCCTCAGGGTAACACCTGAGTCACTGGAAACCTCCTCTTCCCACACTAGAGTTGAGCTTCTGAAGCCCTGCTAAAGCTCCAACATTCTCCTTTCCCAACAGTTTCTAATTTTGTTTATAGTAGAAACACAACAGAAAATGGTATTTCTCCAGAAAACTGATGAGCAGATAGATGGGAACAAGAAGGATACAAAGCCAAGGGAAGAATTTACTAAACATGCATCCAAGTAACTGCAAAAGAAGGAGGTCCCCAGTGAGATAGGCATCAAGGGATGGAGCTCTAGCTGAATTTTGAATAATCTGTGCAGCGTACCAGGTTCCTCCGTCCATGGGATTTTCCAGGCAAGAGTACTAGAGTGGGTTGCCATTGCCTTCTCCGATAATAGAGACAGAGTCCAGTATTGACTGAAAGGTAGTTGGATGCAGAGGTAACCACAAAAGTTGTACTGGGAGCTTAGAATATGGGCTGTTTGTTCTTGGGCTCAAAATTAAATTGATAGAACGCAGGGTAGCAGTTATACATAACTGTGTGTGTGTGTTAGTCATAACTGTGTCCAACTCTTTGCGACCCCATGGACTGTAGCCCATGGGCTAACAGAGATTCATAAAAAAATAACCTGCCAATGTTTTTGCTGATTTAAAATCATATATCCCATTAAATACAAAGATAGTCAAAGAATCAAAGTTAGGGAATCCATTTCTGGAAATACTTTTATGTCCTTTTTTACAATAAAATATTTCCTATATATTTTAATGAATGCTACAATGTAAAATATTTATAAAAATATTTATTGATATATATAAACATACACACACATACACACACACACATAGTGCTATTCTGAAACTCTGAAAAAAACATTGAGAAAATGCATTTCCCCAATGGCAATTCTATTAATATTTTGCAACCTAATATAATTTTTCTTTAAAATATATAATGATTGCGGTTTCTTCTTAGAGACTTGAAGCAGTATCCACTCTGTGGTTGCCTAGCAACAAAGAGTGTGTTGGCAACAACCAGAATGAACATAAGGAGTTACACAGTATCTTATCCAGAATATCTTACCTGCTAGTTATCTGTTTTATTCTTATTGATACTCTATGAAAATTTCCATAATGGTTTGTCATTTTAGTAAGATCACTGTACCCTCTTCAAAAACTACGTAGACCTCAGGCATAAAATTTGCCTAATTTTTCACTGGGCCTTCTGAATAGTTATCAATTCAGTGGAATAACAGTAGTAGCCACCAATATTTTCAAAAGAATAAGCATCTAATGGAAAATCACAATGGCACCAAAACTGGAGAAATCACCTCCATTTCTGGTATTTTATCAGCTATCTAGTGGAAAATTATTTCAAAGTAAAAAGTCTTTGAGAACTGTTGAGTGCTTTATGTTACATAGACACACTTCTATTGTTTTTATTTTACCATACCTAAAATTGTCATCTATTATATTAATAAACATAGTCTCTGTATATCATCTACTGATTAAATAGTTTTATAAAGCAGAACTTCATAGGTGAGTACTGAAAAAAAAGTCTTATTCATTCAATTACTATTAATTCAGAAAATCTCTATGAGTCAACTCTGTGTAAATAATCATAATGGAAGTCAGTCAGATGGATAAATAAAAGTATCATATGATATCACTTATATGTGGAATCTAAAAAAGTGATACAAGTGAACACATTTACAAAACAGAAGTAGACTCATAGACATAGAAAACAAATTTATATTACCAAAAGGGAAAGGTGGGGAAGGAGGTATAATTTAGGAGATCTGGATTACATACAGACACAGCTATATATAACAGATCATTAACAAGGACCTACTGTTTAGCACAGGTAACTCTACTCAGTATTGTTATAATCTATATGGGAAAAGAATCTGAAAAAGAATAGGTATACATATATGTATAACCAGGTTTCCCTGGTGGCTCAGATGGTAAAGGATCTGCCTGTAGTACAGGAGACCTGGGTTTGATCCCTGGGTCTGGAAAATCCCCTGGAGAATGGAATGGCTACCCACTCCAGTATTCTTGCCTGGAGAATTCCATGAACAGAGGAGCCTGGCAGGCTACAGTCTATGGGGTCTCAAAAAGTCGGACACAACTGAGAGAATAACACACACACACGCACACACACATACTTATGCATAACTGAATCACTTTGCTATACAACTGAAACTAACACAACCTTATAAATAAACTGCATTCCAAAACACAATAAAGATTCAAAAATAAAAAATGAAATACAGGTAAAGATAAAAACTTAGCTATTGAGTATATGGTGCATAGAAGTAATTCTTCATTCTACAAATGAGAAATATGGAATCGGAATAAACTATCGGAACTGGTCAAAGTTTACACAGCTTAGATTTTAAGAGAGTTTACCCCATGTCATTTTTATATGAATGATCATGTACAAGAGTGTAAATGCATGCATAAATGGCTAAGAAATATGTCGAATGTCTCCAATTGTGCAACAAGAAGATAGACCGACCGACTGCTTTGTGAAGAACAGGGGCCTTGGGCAAGGATGGTAGAACACGGAAAGAAAGCGGGCTTGTAGACGGAAGAGGTAAGAGTCTTCCAAGGCAGTGAAACAGAGGTCCCTTTCAATTCAAGACTGCTGAGAAGACTCAAGCATCACAAAGAGAAGGAGGACTCTGACAATCAGCAAGAATGGAACTTCTTTGTGATATAAAAGTCATTACAACCCACTGCCAGGATGGTTAAGGAGTGTGCCCCATGTCATCTGTTCATCTCCTAAAGCCTTGCCTCATATGTACTAAGGTGTTCATTGCTTGCTTATGAAATAAGTAAACCAGAACACAAGTCAATGATGACTAACGAAGGTGTCGCCTGGTGTTCTATGCGACTGCTAAGGGGTGAACCCAGACTCTGGTTTCCAGTTTAAGAAGGTTGCCCCTGCTCCTCTGTTCCCTCTTTCCAATTATTAATGGAGGTTTATGCCCACCATAAAAATTCTATAAAATTGACATCAGCATATATTACATTGATTTAAAGATTTACATACATATGTATATATTAATTTACTTGAATCAATATAAGAAATTAGACCCCAATTACACTACATAAGAAAATATTTTGAGAAGGTTAGAGATGTGCCAAGGAGGAAATTGTTCCTTAATTAGTGACTTCTTAGGAAAGTGTAGTACGGATACTGATCAACAAACACTTTTAGGAAACAGTGCTTTAAAATGATAAGTTAGAACTATAAACCCTCACACCTTTTTTATGTGTAGAGAAAATGGGCTGGAAGTAGTTGCATGGCACAAAATTAATAGACACAGAAAACTCCTTAGCTTCCGAGGGCCATGTTCTCAGAGGCTTACTGACGCGTCCCACATGGATGAAATGGAGAGCAAAATCCACATTTTAAATATCACTTTAAAACTGTACATTTGGCTGTCTCGGTGGCTGAAAGCAGATGCTTATCTTCAAATACAGAGATCTATGAACACAATCACCTTTTGCTGCAGTGAGAGTCAGTCCCTTTCTTTCCACCCTGGCACCTGTGTTTCCCCCACCCCACATGCATGTCCCCCACATGCATGCTCCCACCAGATGTGTATAAGAGACAGGGATGGGATAGAACCCAGCATTCACACCCCCCTCTCAAATCTACCACCACTGTCCTTCCATGCACCTACATCCTTCCTCTTCCTTCAGCTTCTTTGTATTTTTCTACTTTTCATCCAGCCACACTTAGTTATCTTTTTACAAGGGAATTCCCAAATACCTAGGCTAGAGGACCACTTATTTACTCAAGCTCTATTTTAGAATTGTCTTCCCAATATGGAGTGATTTGCCTCATTTGTTTCCTCTATACCCTGAGGTCCATGATGTCCTGGGTGATTCTAGCACTGAATTTGGGACATTGCAGATGTGAAAGTCAAGTTCAAGTTTCCTGGACACAGGCTTTAACTAAGTTAATTTTTCAATGTCCTCAACACTTCTCAAAGGTACCTTATGTCTAGCAGATATCCAAAGAATATGTGTCCAATCTCAATGTGAAAATATCATGAGGAATAGATTTTTTAAACAGAAATGATGGGAAAATCAACAAGCCTTTGATGGTTGATGTAAAGACACCTGTTAAGTGAGAATGGACCTGTATGAACCCATCCTGAGAATAGCCCCTAACCAATAAGGAAGCATATTGTAGAAACCATCACACAAATGACATATATCAATACTTGCATATGATAGTAACCTGCACTGGGAAATGTAGGAAGTTTGCTGTTCAGTCACTCAGTTATGTTCAACTCTTTGTGACCACTTGGACAGCAGCATGCCAGGCTTCCCTGCCCTTCACTATCTCCTGGAGTTTGTTCAAATTCATGTCCACTGAGTCAGTGATACCATCCAACTGCTGGGAGCCAGCAAGGGGAATCCCGCCTGTGGCAAAGGTCATGAGGAAGGGGGCCTGGCAAAAGGCAAAGGCTAAGATCAGGCCTCAAGGGTCCCCCTGGATTTTCCTGAGCATCTACCCCCAAAATCAGAGTCTGCCTGCTTTATTGTACTGCACTTTCCACTCTTCTGACATAACAGGGGGCTATCCCTGACCACCTTTCTCAGGAAAATGTTAACTTAGAGCTCCAACTGGTCTCCTGCACATGAAAGGAGTGTCTCAGCTCAAATCCCTCTGATGGGTCTCTAACTTGCCTGACAGGTTCCCCAGACTTTTACTACTTGATTGTTTACAGCCCCTCAACCACGAGAGGCACGAAGCTTCAGTTCAGTTCAGTTCAGTTCAGTAGCTCAGTCGTGTCCGACTCTTTGCGACCCCATGAATCGCAGCACGCCAGGCCTCCCTGTTCATCACCATCTCTCGGAGTTCACTCAGACTCACATCCATTGAGTCAGTGATGCCATCCAGCCATCTCATCCTCGGTCGTCCCCTTCTTCTCCTGCCCCCAATCCCTCCCAGCATCAG
>SJYT01066637.1:334896-347898 GCA_006410635.1 Cephalophus harveyi
TTTTTTTTTTTTTTTTTTAGTCCCTTGTGCAGAAAATACTTTGCTTTCAGGAACTCAGTGTTTTTCCTGATTTGCTTTGTTTATCTGATCTTCTCTGCATAGAATGGATGTCTACCAGTCAGCAGACCACTCGTGTGAGCAGGAAAGACTTGAAAACCCCAGAACAGTTATTCACCTGAGGCCCTTGAGCACTCCCAGAAGAGTTCTCCTCACTGAAGTGACTGGGCTTGCTCACCACATTAGCATGGGAGGAATTAATATGGTAGAAATTAATAAAATGAATGGAAATTATAGGCAGCCCTTATTTCAAACAGAAAAGAGAGGTAGCCTAGAGGTGGCTCCATTTCTTTTTCCACTTGCAATGGCACCCCACTCCAGTACTCTTGCCTGGGAAATCTCATGGATGGAGGAGCCTGGTGGGCTGCAGTCCATGGGGTTGCTAAGAGTCAGACACGACTGAGCGACTTTACTTTCACTTTTCACTCTCATGCATTGGAGAAGGAAATGACAACCCACTCCAGTGTTCTTGCCTTGAGAATCCCAGGGACAGGGGAGCCTGGTGGGCTGCTGTCTATGGGGTTGCACAGAGTTGGACATGACTGAAGCAACTTAGCAGCAGCAGCAGCAGCAGCAGCAGCAGCTTTGTCCATTCCAACAATTTTGATTTATGGTTTTGATTCCTCACCTCTTACCCCCAAATCAGGTAAATAAGTTGATTTGTGCCAACATTGTTATTTCATGGGAAGAAAAGGCCAGTGCCTATGACAGGGTTGTTATACTTGTCTACCAGCAAAGTCATTACAGGTAATGTATTTCAGAGGCAAAATGGTCCACAGCTTGGGTTCTGAAGTCATACAGATTTGGTTCAGAATCCATTTGCTTGATGACCTTGACAATCTCCCTCACCTCTATTGATTTCAGCTTCGTTAGGAAGTTGTGGATAATAACATCACGCACCTCATGGGTTTATAGACAAGATGAAATGAAATGATTCTTTTAAAGGGCTTGGGAAGGTGGCTGGCACAAAACTTTACCTGAAGGCATTTTTACCACTGTTATTGTTAAGCTACTATCATTATTATTTACTATGCATACTATTAATACTCAGGTATTTTTATTTAATGAGAAAATTATGCATAAGGGATACCAAAACACAAAACACAGGACTTTATTACTCAGAGTCCTGGGTTAAATTGCAATTAAATTACAAGTTTGTGATGCTATTGTTTGAAGATCATTTATAAAACACAAATGTCTATAAATTAACATCTGACAAACTATTAATACTTAGAATATTTTCTTTTTAAATAAAAATACCGGTCACCCAAGAGCTATTTTATCATTTTCTACTTTTGCAAATTAAAAACTATAAGTTTATGAGAGTCTTGAGAGGATTTCTAATTTAAATTCTCACTGGTTGAAAGAGAAATCTGGGGCCTGAGAAAGTTAATGGACTCAGTGGATGAGTCAAATCACACAGTACATTGCACTGAAGACCTGGAAGCAAAACAAAGTCAAATTTTACTCTGGGGAAATACAGTAGAGTCTGTTGACTCCTAATCTTGTTTCTTAATACTTGAAATTCACAATAATCACAGCCAACACTTTCTATAGTTGAACAAGCACCTCTCACTGTGATTTATTATGTCCTCTTAAAGAATAACTCTCTCCCACTCAATTTCTACTCATTTATTTAAACTGTTTTTGTCATTCATCGCTTAGTTGTGTCCAACTCTTTGTGACCCTATGAACTGCAGCATGCCAGGCTTCCCTGTCTTTCATTGTCCCCTGGAGTTTGCTTAAACTCATGTTCATTGAGTCAGTGATGCTATTCAGCTATCCCATCCTCTGTCACCCCTTCTCCTCTTGCCCTCAATCTTTCCCTGCATCAGAGTTGTTTTTTTCCCAATAGGTTGGCTCTTCTCATCAGGTGGCCAAAGTATTGGAGCTTCAGCTTCAGCATCAGTCCTTCCAATTATGAATTCTCGTCAAGTAAGATTTTTAAAACAACTTTTTACTCCAGAACACAAAATCTGCACAGAAACTCTCTTTGCACAGCAATACAAAGTCAAGAGAACTCCCGAGACACTTCCTCTTGCCCTCCACACACAAGCATCTCTGTGCTAGTTGATTTTACCCTTTCAAGTTTTCGAGTTCCACTCACCTCAGCACCACTCCCAGTCTGACTTCTTGAGTCCAGGCTACCATATTTCCCATGAAAATACTACACTAGCCTCTTCAAAGGTACTTATGGATCACACAATCCCTTCTTCTATCTCACCCATTCATTGTTCACAGATCCAGAAAATTTTCCAGAATACAAATATGGCTATGTTACTCCTCTGCTTACAAAGCCTTCTGCATCTTACCATGTGATTTTAAGACATGCCATGGTGCTAACATGACCTATAAGACTTATGCAGACTAATCCTTGTCTACATCACCAGATTCCTCCTGGCCCATCTGGTCATGGAACATGAGTTGGGCTGACTTGGGAGAAACCATGTTCCTTTCTCCCACAGCACTATGCGGGGTGCCAATGTTGTCTCTTCTGTGTGCTGCCAGGCCCCACCTTGACCCGTTGACCCAGTTAGCAGTCTCCTTTCATGTTTCAGTGCATTATACAGAGTCATAGCACCTAGCACAATAATCATCATATATATGGTGGCTTAGTGGCTAAGTTGTATTTGCCTCTTTGCAACCCCATAGACTGTAGCCCGCCAGGCTCCTCTGTCCATGTGATTTTCCAGGAAAGAATCCTGGAGTGGGCTGCCATTTCCTTCTCCAGGGCATCTTCCTGACTCAGGGATTCTTTATGATCTGAGCCACCAGGGAAGTCAATTATATATGCATCAAATATATATATATATATGTATATATATGTGTGTGTATATATATGTGTGTGTATATATATATATGTATATATATATTTATGAGTGCCTCTCTCACTACATCTTCAGGACCACTGAGATGGACAGTGCCTATTTAGCTCATTACAATTTCCATTCTCTGCTCAGTAAAAGCAGGTTAAAAGGATGCTCAGCAGTAGGTTACATAGATACTACTCGGTCCCAATTCACCCTGCAGAAAGGAGGTGGACGCCCAGAAACAGAAACTGCATTGACTACGATCAAGCAGTTAGCTGCAGGCATGACTAGGATGGCGAGAATGTATATATAACTGCATATAAATCCACGGTTCTAATACCAATCATCTCTATGGCATCCAGACAGCATTAAGGCATCTAGATAATACATCAAGGGATTAATGTAATACCAGGCTTTGGACTGTATTCAGGGAAACTTCATTACTATTACAGGTACACTTGGATCTCTTTGTAAAATTTTCAATCAAAATGTTATTTTAAATCCATATCATCAATGAGCAGCTCCATCCTGAGATAACGTAGTTACACATTACTGATTCATTTAGAAGTTATTAGTTTGCTGCTAGTCATTTTCCACTGTAAGGAAAGAAATCTTGAAAAGATTCAGAATATTTAAGGATGGAGTAGCTAAATGCTGAGGCTCACATAAATTCTAGATTGATGCTGTATGTTTTATCCAGTTAAATTAAACTACAAGCAGGGTAAAACTTCACCTCAGCCTTGCCCCATATATCAGGAGGGCTGAGGGATAATTACGTATGAGAGATAAGGACAGCTTTCATGTTGTATAGAAAATTTTGCTGACTTCCCATTTTTGTATGTTTTCACAGATTGTTTTTGTTTCCTTAAACAGTGAACACCTTGTTATTGAGGTTTTAACAAGAGAGTGAGCTGTGCTCCATGCAGGAGGCATGAAGGCGGATGCTTAGTTCTGTTCCTGAATGGGTCTCTAATGCTGCTACAATGGCTATCAGCCACACAGTGGCTTAAAACAAGACAATTCATCATTTAACTGCTCTGTAGGTTAAATGTTCCATATGGGTCTAATCAGATTAGAGGAGGCTCTACTGGAGGCTTACTGGAGGCTCTGGGAGAGAATGTGCCTCTGGATTCACCCAGGTCTTCAGCAGAATTCACTTCCTGTGGTTGTTGATCTGAGATGATCCTGGATCCTTGCCAGCTCACATCCGCAGGTCATCTTCTGCTTCTAGAGCCAACTCTGAGCCCTTGTCCCTTGGCCCATCCCTCCATCCTCAAAGCCAGAAACAGTCCTTCCCACTTTATGGCTCCCTCTAAACTTCATTTTTCCTCTCTGTTCTTGCATCACACCTTTCTGGCTCCATCTGAAGAAAATTATCTGCCTTTAAGGGAAGGGGACATTGCTCTTACAAGTGATATGAAATGGCTTGATATGAAGGGCTTCCCTTGTCACTCAGCTGGTAAAGAGTCTGCCTAAAATGCAGGAGACCTGGATTCGATCCCTGGGTTGGGAAGATACCACTCCAGTATTCTGGCCTGGAGAATTCCATGGACTATATATTCCATGCAGTAGCAAAGAGTCAGACATGACTGAGTGAATTTCACTTCATTTAATGCGAATGTACATTATGTTTCCCATATTTTTTAAGGCTCCGCACAGAAATAGAAAGTGTCTTTTGTGATTTCCATATCACTGACAAACCTTCTATGAAATGGAAGGAATTCAAACAAACTTAAAATGAGAGAACCAGAAGGACTGTTTGGTGTCTACCATCCATAATTTAGAGATATGATGCTGAGATCCTAAAAGGTGAGAGGTCAAGAATACACAGCTTAAGAACATACAGAATCTAGAAGTTCTCCAAAAATGATATAAGGGTGGCCAACAGGCAATGAAAAGATGCTCAACAGAACTAATTATTAGAGAAAGGCAAATAAAAACTACAACAAGCTATCACCTCTCACCAGTCAGAATGGCCAACATCAAAAATTCTACAAGTAACAAATGCTGGAGAGGGTGTGGAGCAAAAGGAACCCTCCTACCTGGTTGGTGGAAATGTAATTTGGTGCAGCTATCACGGAGAACAATACAGAGGTTCCTTAAAATCTACAAGTAGAGTTGACATATGATCCATAGATCAAGAAAACTATACTTTGGACAGATTCAAGTACCCCAATGTACACAGCAATACTATTTATAATAGCCAAGACATGGAACCAACCTAAGTGTCCATCAACAAATAAGTGGACAAAGATGATGTGATGCATATATATATATGTGTGTGTGTGCGTGTGTGTGTGTGTAACACATACTGGAACATTAATCAGCCATAAAAAGAATGAAATAATGCCATCTGCAGCAACGTGGGCTGACCTAGAGATTATACTAAGTCAAGACAGCTAGGGAAAGACAAATACCATACGATGTCTTTTATATGCAAAGTCTAAAATATAGTACAAATGGACTTATTTACAGAACAAAAACAGACTCACAGACAGAAAACAAATTTACAGTTACTAAAGGGGTAGAGAGATGGTAGGGATAAACTAGAAGTTTAGGATTAATAAATGCATATTACAATACATAAAACAAATAACAAGAATTTACATATACAGTCCAGGGAACTATATTCAAGATATTATAAAAATACTATTTCTTAACTAACTGACAGAATCATTTTGCTGTATGCCTGAAACTAACCCAGTATTGTAAATCAACTATACTCCAAAAAAAGAAAAAATACAAGAATTGGAATAGAACTCTACATATCTGATTGCCAAACTAGGAGTTTTCAGTAGCACAGGAACTGAGCTAAAGCAATTACCAAAGATACCTCTTAGGGGAGCCAACAATAATAAGAACAGGGATGCAGTGATGATGATAATGATGATGACAAATGTAAACTCAGTTTTCATAAAACCTGAAGACAGAGGTAACATTTTAAATTTCCATTTTACAGGTGAGTAAAGAAACTCAAGATGCCCAAGGTCACACACATATTTGATGCTTGCAAGCAACAGAATATATATCTTGCAACCCCAGAGTTGCAATTCTTATCAACAGCTGATCTGTTCACTTGAGAATGAATTCTTATACTGAAGATATAATACATGAATAAATTCCATATACAAAATGGCCTACCTAGAAAAACACTAATATTGTTTTCTTTAAAATTGAGTTAGGACAGTATTTTCTTAGATATGTTTTCATTTGCTGTTCACTAGGGCTGCAGTAGTTTTGTTGCTTGGAAATGTCTTTTTCCAATTTGATATTTTAACACTAAATACCAACAGAGATGTTCTACTAATCTTGGGATGATTTGGCTAAGTATGTTACTTTCTAATTATTTAAACTCTTTAAACCACACCACCCACATATTGATAGGATAAATTTATATTTAGAAATAAATAAATAAAAGGATTGTAAAAGTAAAAAAAAAAAAATAGGATCTTTTCAGCCTTCAAGCTTTTAAATTTATTGAAGTTTCTCGATAAGATGGAAAGGTATTTTGGTTAAAATATCTAACTCTCTGAATATTCATTGATTCTGATGCTGAAGCTCCAATACTTTTGCCACCTCAATGCGAAGAGCCAATTTATTGGAAAAGAGTCTGATGCTGGGAAAGATTGAGGCAGGAGGAGAAGGGGTTGACAGAGGATGAGAGAGTCGGATGGCATCACTGAATCAAAGGACCAGAGTTTGAGCAAGCTCCAGGAGATAGTGAAAGACAGGGAATCCTGGTGTGCTACAGTGCACAGGGTCACAGAGAGTCAGACATGATTTATCAACTGAACAACAACAAAAAAATCTAACTACATTGTAAATTAAATACCACTAAAGTAAAGCTGTGTTGTTTTTTTTTCTTGAGGTAAAATTTAACTAATTATGAAAACATTCCTCAGCATGATTAAGGACTATCATTGGCAGATCCATCTTTTTTTGAACAAAGTGCATTGAGGAAACCAATAAAGACCATTAATACTGGAAATATTTAATAGCAAAGAAAATGTAAAAACAAAATGTGTAAGAATAGAAAATAAAATGTGAAAACAAACTGTGTCTGTGAAAGGGTATGCATTTGAACTGAATGAATTTGACCTGCTATGTCCATCCGGACAGAGGTGGGTTTCAACCCTGGTTAGGTCACTTTTGATTAGCGACGGTGTCCTCAGTATGCTCGCTATCCCAAGGTTTGCTGTCCTTATTTCTTCATTTGGGATAATATTATTTCCTAACGTTGACGTATAGATTTGACAGGTGGCTAGTCTTGAGTCATTCAACAAATGCTAGACTTTAAATCTATTACTGACAGTGAATAGTGCAAGAAACTTGCTTTTTTAAAAATACTCTATCCCCTACATTGCTAGAATCATAAACATTTAGTGTTTAAATATGTGATACTATTTAAATCAGTATCATTTCTAGAATGCACTAATGGTTGATAAATGCCCAAACCATAGCTGGTTTTAAAAAGCTTGAAGCCCTCCCTTCAAAGATGACTGATACTTTCTGGTGAGAAATTAACACAAAACCCCAACAGCTCCTTGTTTCTGGCATAGTAGGTTCACTCATGCAGCGCTATTCCTGGGAGGCCTGGGCCGCCCAGCACAAAGATGCTCTGTGTTCTCGGATAAAGAATTCTGTTGGGTTGCTTCCTCAATCAGTTTTTATGATTCTGTTGAAAAAAAAGTTACTTTTACTTCACTCTGAATCCTTCTTTCTCATCTATACCAAGGGGAGACCAAGGATTCATTTATAAGCCTTTTTTCTTGCTTTTAGGTTCTTACAAGGGCTTTCAATTGCTTTTTATAGTCCTTTTAGTGAACTGCTACATAAGCATCGTCTCATGACTGCTCTTCCTTTAATACTGATGCAGTGATATTAGTTTTAATTGGTATTATTATCTGTGTGCTATGCCACGAACCCCCCATACAGAAACTTAAAAAATAAACTAAAATTGTTTTATCATTGCTTGAATCTCATCAACAGCCACCTCCACTGAGCTGCCTAACATTGCCTAACTATTGTACTTCACTCTTTCTTCTGTACCTATGGCATTTGTGAAGGGGAGGGTGTTAGAATGACGATGCCATTTGAGCCTTGTGCTTCTGAGTGAGCTACAGAAGTTGACTGTATGAGGCCAGATCTCTTCAGGCCAAAGAAAGACAGTGAGTAAGATCAGAGCAGGATAATGCTATTTAATCCAGATTTCATTTGGAAAGATCAGTAGAGAAATACACATAAATCATGTAAATAAATACAGGAGTCAGATAATGCCATTCAGGATGATATGCTTGCATACATCAAACAACTTGAATACCTTTAAAACATTTCATAAATAAAGGTGTCATTATCCCTAGGAAGATATCTATTCATGCAAGAAATACAAAATGAATACAAGACAAAAAGTTGGGCTATCATCAAGGACAACACATCGAGCACTGTAAGAGTCTGGATATACAATAAACAGAAGCAGGAGGAAAGGGTTAAAATAGCACAAACAGAATTGACCTAGCAAGCTGTGAAGCCACCCCCTCACTATCCTCAATATAGACGAGAATCTCATTATTTTTCTAATTTAGAAGACACATAACGAAAGCAGGAAAGGGAGAGTTTAGAGAGATGATATGGGGTGGGAGGTGGGAGGGGGGTTCAGGATTGGGAACTCATGTACACCCGTGGCTGATTCATGTCAATGTATGGCAAAAACAATACAGTATTGTAAAGCAAAATAAAGTAAAAATAAAAATTTATAAAATAAATTTAAAAAATTAATCAGAGAAAAAACAAAGATTAAACCAGACCCAGTATAAAATCTTGAAAGGAATCAAGATTTTAAGTAGGACAATACGGAGGAAGGGACCGATATATTTTTTTTTTTTTCTTGTCGAAAAATGTTATCTACAATGGTACTTAAAGGTTCTGAATGTTTTTTGATAATGGAATAAGGGGAACTGGATATAAATAAAAATGTTTCTTCATTGTATTCAATGAGAAATAAAAATATTAAACAGAGGGGTATAAAATATGCCAACAATTATTTATCATTCTAGGACTTCAGGGGTTCCTATCTGAGGAATGAGAATTACAGATGAGAACTGATTTAGGAATGACAGAAAAACAACTATAAAAATTAGGTATAATTTTAAAGCCAGCTAATCAATGCCAACGGAAAAGACACTTTAGCTGATATCCTTACTTTTCTAGAATTGTCTTTAGACTTGTATAAAATACAAGACTGCACATTCCAGGCAGTGCATGTGACATGGCCAAGGAGATGTTAGGTATAATTCTAAAAAGTGTCATGCCACCCATCTTTCTGTTCAGTTGTCTGTAGTGTAAGTGTTCGGGAGGGACCCTCTAAGTAAACACCATCAAAAAGTTTTACTTCATGTTGGTAGGACAGCAATGCTTTAAAGAGACACAGAATGAATAACACAGACACAGAGAAGACAGATTACAGACAGGAAAACCAGGGCAGCCACTCTTGTCTTAGTAAACAGTGATGGTCAATAATCAACATTAAGTAGGGCATCAGGAGTCAAGAAAAGAACAGCACCCTCAAAAGTACCATAAAAAACATCTCGTACTTTGCACACTCAGAATTTACAGATGCGATCAGTCTTAATAAAAAGCACTTGAACCTCAAATTCCAGGAAGTAGGTATTAGCTCAAATGACTAGGATATTCAGTGACAGATGCTCAGCAAAGCCCTGGGACAAAGCTCATTGCCAGAGGCCCCCACAAGTTATTTCCATAAATGCCTTAAGAAGGAAAAACTTGTAGTTGCTTTTGAAACCTTCCTGAAATTTTAAATTAGCAGTAACTGAAATATGATAATATGACTACTAATTTTTGAATAATTACCCAGTGCTGTTACCTTAGATATCTTAGTTCAGTTTATCATGATGATATCCCTGGAGAATGATTCTGATCCTTTTTAAAAAAGTATCAGGCAAGTCTGGAGCTCAGGGAATAGGAAGCAGAGCTGTGATTAGAACTGAACATAAATGGTCCCAGGGACCCTTTTGGAAGGACCCTGCCATGTCTCTGTGAGTTCATAGACTGCACTGTTCTCAACTTCTGTATAAAGTCCCGAGTTAAATAAAACCTTCAAGGATTATTGTTAACTGGAAATTATTTAAACGGAGTGGTAGTTACATTATAAAAGTAATGATTCTTATATCTGAGGGGGCGTGCATGCATGCATGCTCAGCCCTGTCTGATTCTTTGTTACACCATGGACTGTGGCTCACCAGGCTCCTCTCTCCATGGGATTCTCCAGGCAAGATACTGGACTGGGTTGTCATTTCCTCCTCCAGGGGATCATCCCCGCCCAGGGATCAAACCCACGTCTCCTGCAGCTCCAGTTGGCAGGAAGATTCTTCACCACCGAGCCAACCAAGAAGCCCATCTGAAGGGGCAAAACCACACAAACAGAGCCACAGAAGAAAGACTTAATCTGCTTCTAATTTCACTGTGAAACGTCACACATTACACTCAGCAACGTGTCTTTCACTCAAACATTTTCAGAACAGTTGTAGAAATACAAAGAGTATTCTTTTAGAATTACTGGATATTTAGGTTTGGATTCTATGCATTTACCCATATCTAATCCTGCAGCTGCCACAAATCATCTACTTTCTGATTCTCTTAATCTTTAAAATGAGGTAGTAACAACACTTTCACAAAGTTACCCAGAAATGACAGCACTTTACAAGCTAACAGTGATTTGTCAATATAAATCTAGCTTATCCTCAGCTTATCCTCAGAGGAGATGTGACTGACTTCTACATCGGTAGTGAATTGTCCGTGTTTTGTAAAATCCACTCCAGTCTGAGGCACGCTGACAACCTTTTGTTTAGATTAGAACTTCATCACGATGCTGCAGACTATATATCCATAGTGAGTGCCACATGGAGATGGGCGACTAACAAGCTCAATTCAAACTTCCTGTCTGCAGGGTGTCTGTAGCACCAAAGAGTGCTAACTCATACTGAAAACAGCATCTCCCAGGAGCAGGGGGCAAGGCAGGGAGAGAAACGATTAAGACTAATTGACTCAGCAGGTGGATAAAACCAGAGAACTGGGTCTAGTACAGTAAGTGAGAGCGTGTCCTCAGGAGCTGAGATGCCTGCTCCTGATGTGGGGAAGGGTGAAGAGAGGGAGTGACGTGCAGGGCTCTTCCCAGAGACGGTCCATCAGGGTGCGTGACCAGAGAGGGGCATCCACCCGGAAGCCTCATCTATTCACATCAGTAGGAGAAATACAACAAATGTCCAGATTGCTTCCCCTTACAGGTGAGCATAGAATATTGAGTAGAGTTCCCTGTCCTATCTAGTAGGCCCACATTATTTATTTTTTTCAATTTTTATTTTATATTGGAGTATAGTCTGTATAGCTCAGTTGGTAAAAAATCTGCTTGTAGTGCAGGAGACCCTGGTTTGATTCCTGGGTCGAGACGATCCACTGCAGAAGGGAAAGGCTATCCACTCCAGTATATTTTGGCCTAGAGAATTCCATAGACTGCATAGTCCATGAGGTCACAAAGAGTTGTACATGACTGAGCAACTTTCTCTTTCTTTCATATTTGATTTACAATGTTGTGTTAGTTTCAGGTGTATGCCAAGGTGATTTAATTATACACATACTTGTATCTATTCTTTTTCAGGTTCTTTTCCCATACAAGTTATTACAGATCATTGAGTAGCAATTGAGTAGCACTGTATATCTGTGCTACACGGTATAGAGTAGGTATACTATATACTTATGATCTATTTAATATATAAACATATAAAGAATATACATAATATAGATATATATACATGTTATATATATAATTGTGTGTACATGTTAATCCCAAACTCCAAAGAATCTGAAGAAGATTTTATACACACCCACATATATAACACACATACACACATATAGTAATAATAACTTAATCAGTTTGTTTTACACTTGAAACTAACATAGCATTGGAAATCAATGACACTTAAATAAAAAAAGAAACACACGGTCAGTTAAAATACAAATAAAAATCCCAAATGTCCGAACAAGTGCTTTCCTGAAACATAATGCATCTTTAAAGAACTGTAAGCATAGGTTGTTTTTCTTTTATCAGTTAATCCTAAACATGCATCATGCACATGCCCTAAATCACAGGTTTAGAGCATTTGCTTTTGAAACATTCTGTGTGTGTGCTTAGTACACGTGATACACACACATGCATACACAGAAAAGGGAGTCCAAGAGTAAAGGAAATGGGGAACCACATGGTCTCCTAGGCAGCAGATCTATGAGTCTCAAGGAAGGGAAAGTGTGAGCTTCGTTTTGACACACTTAACAGTTCCTCCAGTCCTCAAACTGTCTACATCATGGCAAAGGGCTCCCCTTGATAACACGGTTGCCATACGAATATGGGCAAATATGAGAGTTAAGCTTTTGGTTTGACGATGGCAAATGCTAATTTGCCCCCCCTACTGGATGGCAGTGCAAAGTTAATATTCAAATCTACTATCAGTTGTACTAATAATATTGTGTGTGTGTGTGTGTGTGTGTGTGCCATGTGCTCAAGTCGTTTCAGTTGCATCTGACTCTGCGACCCTGTGGACTGTAGCCCACTAGGCTCCTCAGTTCATGGTGTTCTCGAGGCAAGAATACTGGAGAGGGTTGCCATGGCCTCCTCCAGGGAATCTTTTTGACCCAGGGATCAAACTCCCTCTCCTGCATGGCAGGCAGATTCTTTACTATTGAGCCACCAGGGAAGCCTATGCTGCTAAGTCGCTTCAGTCGTGTCCAACTCTGTGCAAGCCCACCGACGGCAGCCCACCAGGCTCCCCCGTCTCTGGGATTCTCCAGGCAAGAACACTGGAGTGGGTTGCCATTTCCTTCTCCAATGCATGAAAGTGAAAAGTGAAAGTGAAGTCGCTCATTCGTGTGCAAACCCAGGGACTGCAGCCTTCCAGGTTCCTCCGTCCATGGGATTTTCCAGGCAAGAGTACTGGAGTGGGGTGCCATTGCCTTCTCCGAGGGAAGCCTGTGTGCGTATATATATATATATATATGTATAAGAATATATATATATACACCTATTATTTCTATGTTTATTTATATATAATCATATATATATATAAGC
>SJYT01066637.1:348178-380234 GCA_006410635.1 Cephalophus harveyi
ATACATTTTCATTATTATGCAATTACCATCACATTATTAGATTACTGATGATAATTAATATTCTCATCTGCTATCAGGAATAGATCATTGCTGACCCAATGGACACGTGTTTGAGCGTACTCTGGGAGATAGTGAAGGACAGGTAAGCCTGGAGTGCTGCAGTCCATGGGGTAGCAAAGAGTTGGATCCGACTTAGTGACAGAAAAACAACAATTATGAGTGTATAACCTAGATCAGGATTTGCCAAGCTAAGGCACACAGGTTGGGAGTCCCTTTCTGCAAATAAAAAGCCCTGAGTCATTTTGATAATATTAATACTGTACAGGGCCTTTAGTTCTTTCATTCTTTTGATTATTTTTTTATAAATGTTGGTTTTGCTTCTTCCTAATCCCTTTCTGTATATTCATATGGGAGATCCCTTAGCCCCTTGGAGCACTCAGAATTTCTCCAGAAGGTCTAATATATGTTCTATGTCATATGAGACAACACACACAAAGGACTTAGCCCAGAACCTCCCCAGGGCAGCTGTGCAGAGCCATAACGGTACATATGCACAACGCTCTCTGCAAGTAAGGTCGTCCTGGGAATTCCCTGAGTGGAAGGTCACGTGCAAGTTCTTCTTCTCTTACTTCTATTGACTTGCTGATTTTGACAGGAGTGATCTATACCTCGATCTGGTAAACCTGGAGTGACAGAGAAGAGCTTTCTATTCAACTCTACCAATTTTATAGAACCACTCTTTGGAACTAAAAGCTCTCACTGTGATTTTCCTAAGGAAATATCAGGCTCTTTATTCAGGCTATGTCTGCTATAGAGTAGGTAACCCTACTCAACATCTAATGCTCAACATTCAGACACTATCTACTTCAAGGGATGGCTGCAAAATGGAACAATATATGGGGAAAGTAATACATGATCAATTTTTAAAATATTTTGGAAAAATCCGCTTTTTGGTGAGTTTTTAAACAATTGTTATACAACATTATACTACATCTAAGTATTTAAAATACATTCATAAAGGTTTAGACAAATATAAAGGTTTAGACAAATGATAAGAATTCAGTTCAGTTCAGTCGCTCAGTCGTGTCCGACTCTTTGCGACCTCATGAATCACAGCACGCCAGGCCTCCCTGTCCATCACCAACTCCCAGAGTTCAATCAGATTCACGTCCATTGAGTCCGTGATGCCATCCAGCCATCTCATCCTCTGTCGTCCCCTTCTCTTCCTGCCTCCAATCCCTCCCAGCATCAGAGTCTTTTCCAGAGTCAACTCTTTGCATCAGGTGGCCAAAGTATTGGAGTTTCNTCGCTTCAGTCGTGTCCAACTCTGCAAGCCCACCGACGGCAGCCCACCAGGCTCCCCCGCCCCTGGGATTCTCCAGGCAAGAACACTGGAGTGGGTTGCCATTTCCTTCTCCAATGCATGAAAGCGAAAAGTGAAAGTGAAGTCACTCATTCGTGTGCAACTCCAGGGACTGCAGCCTTCCAGGTTCCTCCGTCCATGGGATTTTCCAGGCAAGAGTACTGGAGTGGGGTGCCATTGCCTTCTCCGAGGGAAGCCTATAGCCCCTTGGAGCACTCAGAATTTCTCCAGAAGGTCTAATATATGTTCTATGTCATATGAGACGACACACACAAAGGACTTAGCCCAGAACCTCCCCAGGGCAGCTGTGCAGAGCCATAACGGTACATATGCACAACGCTCTCTGCAAGTAAGGTCGTCCTGGGAATTCCCTGAGTGGAAGGTCACGTGCAAGTTCTTCTTCTCTTACTTCTATTGACTTGCTGATTTTGACAGGAGTGATCTATACCTCGATCTGGTAAACCTGGAGTGACAGAGAAGAGCTTTCTATTCAACTCTACCAATTTTATAGAACCACTCTTTGGAACTAAAAGCTCTCACTGTGATTTTCCTAAGGAAATATCAGGCTCTTTATTCAGGCTATGTCTGCTATAGAGTAGGTAACCCTACTCAACATCTAATGCTCAACATTCAGACACTATCTACTTCAAGGGATGGCTGCAAAATGGAACAATATATGGGGAAAGTAATACATGATCAATTTTTAAAATATTTTGGAAAAATCCGCTTTTTGGTGAGTTTTTAAACAATTGTTATACAACATTATACTACATCTAAGTATTTAAAATACATTCATAAAGGTTTAGACAAATATAAAGGTTTAGACAAATGATAAGAATTCAGTTCAGTTCAGTCGCTCAGTCGTGTCCGACTCTTTGCGACCTCATGAATCACAGCACGCCAGGCCTCCCTGTCCATCACCAACTCCCAGAGTTCAATCAGATTCACGTCCATTGAGTCCGTGATGCCATCCAGCCATCTCATCCTCTGTCGTCCCCTTCTCTTCCTGCCTCCAATCCCTCCCAGCATCAGAGTCTTTTCCAGAGTCAACTCTTTGCATCAGGTGGCCAAAGTATTGGAGTTTCCGCTTTAACATCATTCCTTCCAAAGAAATCCCAGGGTTGATCTCCTTCAGAATGGACTGGGTGGATCTCCTTGCAGTCCAAGGGACTCTGAAGAGTATTCTCCAACACCACATTCAAAAGCATCAATTCTTCGATGCTCAGCTTTCTTCACAGTCCAACTCTCACAACCATACATGACCACTGGAAAAACCATAGCCTTGACTAGACGGACCTTAGTCGGTAAAGCAATGTCTCTACTTTTGAATATGCTATCTAGGTTGGTCATAAATTTTCTTCCAAGGAGTAAGCGTCTTTTAATTTCATGGCTGCAGTCACCATTTGCAGTAATTTTGGAGCCCAAAAAATGATAAGGATTAGTTATTTTTAAACTAATATCTGATAGACTGACACTGATACTTACAAATAAATTCACTATCAGAGATTTGATGCTCATTTCAAAGCTTTTTTAATTCTGTAAAACGTTAAAACCCTTTTTCAGGAAGTACCTGAAGTCCTATGTTTCAACTAATTCCCAGCAGTGGCAAATATATGCTAATTGGCCTCGTTAATATTTTTATTTGAAAGTATTCCAGCCTCACAGAGAATCTAACATTACTTTTGTATCCCTTACATTTTTACAGTACTTTAGAGTTGACTGATGTTTTCACATACATATCATTTTTATTTTTAGGAAATTCAAGTGCAACTAAGTCAAACTCACTCACAGGATAATTTGTACAGAAAGATTCAAATATCTTAGAAGCCTGTATTACCCAGAGAAGCATTACTGCTTTGAAAGACAAAGTTCACCAGGATGTACATTCAACGAAGCTCATTTATCTACTTGTCCTTATTTCCTTATTCACAGTCCTAAACCTAATACAGTTCCAGAGAAGGGACATTATGCAGGTTATAAATGTCAAGAACAAAACTGATATCAGGGTTAGTTCAAAGAAACACGGGAACATCAGCTGCGGGCCCCCAGCAGTTTTTTCAGGCTTCTACGGCAAAGCTGCGTTGAGCGCTTTTATAAATAGTCTCCGTTGCAACATTTCATCACTGAGAAAATCCAAACGTGAACATATAAAACCAAACGAAAGTGTAAATAAGAAATAAATCCTCTTAATTGAGGCTTGCTGATGCCGGAGCCTTTTCAACAGTGAAGACCCAGGGGATTTCCATGGCACAGAAGCCGATGCATCTGAAGCTTGAGCTTCTGCACAGCAAAGGAAGATCGCTCCCCTGGCTCACTCCTTCACACCATTGTTTTTCCTTTTCCTTTTTTTAAGGAAGAAAAGAAATAGACTTTATTTGCTCCAACCAGTTGTTAAATAAGTTCTTGCCTTTTAGGCAGACGTCCTTTTCTCTTCTGTATTAGCAACAAGGGGTGAAAGAATGATTCAACCATTACTGAGCCCCTACTCAAGAGTGTCTACTGAATATGTACTCCTGGGTAATGTATTTTGTAAATATTTATTCCACTCAGAGACTCATAGTGTAAATGACAAGATGGTTAGCATCTTTAACAACCTAGTGGGTTTGCAATAGGAATCATTTCTAAACAAACAAGAAATCCCTCTTGATGACCACAGTGAAAATGAGCAGATGTGTGTATGCTTTAAGCTCCACCCTCTATGTCCTCCTCTGGTGATATGAAGGGGGCTTGCCTCTCTTACATTATCTGTAACTAATTGCAACCTGAAAAAGGAGGAAATTCTATATCATGAGCTTGATAGTCTGGAACTGAAAGCACTTCACTTTGCTCTATTGTTGCTATTCACGGCTCTTTTACTGGAGAAAGGAGAAAGGAATTCTGCCTTTGATTCGTCATGGCCAAAATGACATCCGGTTTGAAAAAGGTCATCACAAGACTTAAGTCATAGCTGGTTGTTATCGTTACCCCTGACTTAAAGGATTGATATCTTACTCTAAGTAGGGTAACTCCCACCTGCAGACAGATCTTCCTGCTGCTTCATCTAACTACCCTCTGCGTGCTCCACCTTCTTAAGATGGGTCTTATCTCTGCATCATGACTGCTTCTGGAGATAGGGGCTGTTGTGGCCTGAAAACCCACGATTGTGGCTGTGCTTTCTGCCCAATCCAGTGAGTATGGCTTCCCAGGTGGTATAGTGGAAAAGAGTCTGCCTACCAATGCAGGAAATGCAAGAGATGCAGGTTCCATCCCTGGGTTAGGAAGATGCCATGGAGTAGGAAGTGACAACCCACTCCAGTATTTTTGCCTGGGAAATTCCATGGATGGAAGAGTCTGGTAGGTTACAGTCCATGGGGCTTCAAAGATTTGGATATGACTGAGCACAATTACACACACAGTGAGTATGGCTCCCAAGTAAGAAAAATACGATGAAAGGTGATATGTGGTGAGGTACAATGGCCAAGCAGAAAAAGGGAATTCCCTCCTATATAGACTAGGTTAGTATCATAAAAACAATCACACAGTCTGCAAAAAAATAATGTCTGGGTTCAGGCTTTCCCAGTAGGTCAGCGGGTAAAGGGTCTGTCTACAATGCGGGAGACCTGGGTTTGATCCCTGGGTCAGGAAGATCCCCTGGAGAAGGAAATGGCAACAAGTATGCTTGTCTGGAAAATCCCATGGACTGAGGAGCCTGGTGGGCTACAGTCCATGGGGTCGCAAAGAGTTGGACACGACTGAGCGATCTCATTTCATTTCACTTCACACTTGTTTTACAGTCATTTATGATACGTGATCCCTTTCTAGATTCTTGTTTTCTCTGCACTCATTTACTTTTTTATTTTGTTCCATCCAGAGAGCTTACTGCAAATGATAATGAGCAAACTGATGGAAACCATTAGCACCTTAATTCAGGTTTAGCATCAAAGCAACAACAGAATCCCAGAGGTCAGTCCTTTAGAAACAGATCACACGAAGAAGAGAACTAATAGGAATAAGGCCAGAAAAGCAGTGGAAAACCCAGTCTAGGGGGTTATACAGATCTTGTTTAAAACTGAGCCTTTTCTGTTCATTAATTTGTGGCTCTGTACTTAATCAAATGTCCTCAGCTTATTCAACTGTGAAATGATATTGTTCTTATCACTATTGTGATAGAGTGAGTATGCAAATTTCTTGGCATATTATAAATGCTGACTATTGAATAACCATTATTCATTGCAGTAAGTAATATCTGTAGGATAATTAGCACATACGATCCTCATACAGACCAGAAAAGCATGTTTCTCAAAGACGATTCCCACATGATAGTTACAATATGAAGCGGCAGGAAGTAATGGTGATTACCAGCAGGTGTCCAGCCAGGAAATGGGCACCAGAACTTAAAACAAGCTCTTCAGACACTTGTGAAGAGAGTCAGGCGCCTTCTTACAACATAACAGTAGCTCCACCATATCCACGGTTTCACTTTCTGAAGTTTCAGTTACCTGTGGTCAACCAGTCTGAAAGTACTGAGTGCAAGATTCCAGAAATAAATGCTACTAAGTTTCCAACTGAGCACCATTCTGGGTAGAGTGATGAAATCTCTCACCAACCTTCTCCCCCCTGCTCGGGGTCCCCAGCCTCCTCCATCAACTTCTCCTGATGTCCAGTCATCAACACTGCCATGGCTCCACAGCCCAGGATCACCCAGAGCTGTGGTCTTCCTGACTCATTGTGAAAGATTACCAGCAGGTGTCCAGCCAGGAAATGGACACCAGAACTTAAAACAAGCTCTTCAGACACTTGTGAAGAGAGTCAGGTGCCTTCTTACAACATACAGTAGCTCCACCACACCCACGGTTTCACTTTCTGAAGTTTCAGTTACCTGTGGTCAACCACAGTCTGAAAGTACTAAGTGCAAGATTCCAGAAATAAATGCTACTAAGTTTCCAACTGAGCACCATTCTGGGTAGAGTGATGAAATCTCTCACCATCCTTCTCCTCCCTGCCCGGGGCCCCCACCTCCTCCATCAACTTCTCCTGACATCCGGTCATCAACACTGCCATGGCTCCACAGCCCAGGATCACCCAGAGCTGTGGTCTTCCTGACCCATTGTGAGGTCAACAGCAACCTAGTACTGCACCCCAATGCCTCCGACATCCAGCTCACTTCATCTCATCACAAAGACATTACAACATCTCACAGCATCGCAAGAAGTTTGAGGACAGGACAATACATATTTTGAGAAAGAGAGCCCATGTTCACATAAATTTTACTTCAGCATATTGTTATAATCGTTGTATTTTATTATCACCTCCTGTTGTCAATCTCTTACTATGCCTAATTTAAAAATTAAACTTACCACAGGCAGGTATGAATAGGAAAAAACACAGTTTTTACAGGGTTTGGTGTTATCCATGGTTTCAGGCACCCAATGGGGAACAGACACCCCCCACAGACAAGGGAAGGGACAACTGTACTCTTACTATATGATCCAACAATCATGCTGCTTGGTCTTCACCCAAAGGAGGTGAAAACTTATGTCCACACAAAAACCTGCACATGGATGTTTATAGAAACTATGATTGTAATAATTGCCAAAATTAGGTAGCACCAAGATGTCCTTCAGTGGGTAAATGAATAAATAAACCATGGTACATACAGGCAATGGAATACCATTCAGTGCTAAAAAAAAAGAAAAAAGAGATACAAAGCCACAAAAAGACATACAGGAACCTTAAATGCATATTACTAAGTGAAAGTGTCCAGTTTGAAAAAGCTACTTACTAGCAATGATAGCAGCGCTATAACATTCTGGAAAAGGCAAAACTATGCAGACAGTGAAAAGATCAGGAGTTGCCTGGGATGAGGGAGGAGGAACGAACAGATAGTAGAGGGCATTTTTAGGGTAGTGGAAATACTCTGCATGACACCACAATGGTGGATACATGTCATCATACATTTGTCCAAATCCACAGGATGTACAGCAGCAAGATTGGACCCCAGTGTAGACTATGAACTCTGGGTGATGGTGACTTGTCAACACAGGTTCATCAGTTGTGACGGACGCACCACCCCATGTGGGACATTGATAATGGGGGATGCTCTGCACGTGTAGGGGTATATAGGAAATCTCTGCACCTTCTTCTCAATTTTTCTGAAACTAAAACTGTTCTAAAGATTGTTTTAATTAAAACATGTAAAGCACCAATACAGTATACTGACACATATATATGGAATTTAAAAAGATGGCAATGATGACCCTGTATGCGAGACAGCAAAAGAGACACAGATGTATAGAACGGACTTTTGGACTCTGTGGGAGAGGGAGAGGGTGGGATGATTTGGGAGAATAGCATTGAAACATGTATACTATCATGTAAGAATGAAGCACCAGCCTATGTTCGATACAGGATACAGGATGCTCGGGGCTGGTACACGGGGATGATCCAGAGAGAGGAAATGGGGTGGGATGTGGGAGGGGGATTCAGGATTGGGATGTCATATACACCTATGGTGGATTCATGTCAATGTATGGCAAAACCAATACGGTATTGTAAAGTAAAATAAAGTAAAAATTAAAAAATAAAATAAAATAAAACATGTAAAGCAACAACTGTAGGGGAGCAAAACTTGCCACTCCAAAATGTTCCTCTTTGGCATGAGGATTGATTTAGGCTGATTTATTTTAAGAAAGAGAAGACTCAGAAAATTTTTCTATGTACTGCTCCCTTAACTGTCTAAGAGACTTTAGAGGAAGGGTGTCCAGGAACAGCCGCATCACCAAAGACACCTGCTAAGCATATAGGCTGTGTGTGGCAGGGAGGCTGGGCTAGGCCCTGAGATCAGGGTCCACTCTGTGACTTCTGGTCTGTCCCTGGCCCAGCAAACACATGTTTACTAAACCTTTGCTTTCATCTCCATGCGCATTACCTTCCCCCTCTTTGAAGTCCCATACTAATACCAGCAACATCTCCTTGTGCCTTGAGCTGAAGAAAAAAAAAAAAAAAAAAAGAAGTGCGTGTGCTTCTTGTTGAATGGGATGAAAAGCAACAATATTGATTTGGTAATTTAAGAATTTGGAACTGAATATTCTCACATCGTATTTCTATAAGATCACTTGGCTACTGGATGAATCAAAATGCTCTGTAGGTACTGAAGCGTTTTTGCAGTTGTATGCATTTGTGTTGTGTGCATGATCAGTCGTGTCTGACTGTTTGTGACCCCCTTAACTGTCCAGGCAACAATAAGGGAGCAGGTTGCCATTTCCCTCTCCAGGGGCTCTTCCTGACCCAGGGATCGTACTCACATCTCTTGTACGTCCTACACTGGCAGGTGGATTCTTTACCACTGTGTGACCTGGGTAGAACATCAAAATACAGTATCATATCTGGAGTCCTAGAAGTTAGTCTTTTGAAAAAGTCAAAGGTAACAGACATCTGGGACACTTGACCTAAGCTGTCATTCGTTTTTCTACTTAAAAATTTAAAATTGGGTCTCAGAGGCTTTAGTTCATCCTTATTGGATGTGAGGGGATAGAAAAGTCGGGTTTTCAGGGGTGACATATTTGGGTCATGTGCATCCCAAGGCAGAGAAAGCCTGCCTGCAAAGCAGCAGAAAAACCAAGAGAAGTGGAATGGGAACATCTCACCTTTCAGGGCAACGGTGGATGTAACCACAGCTCCTAACTCCCGAATCTTCATTTCCTTCCCCAGTGTGGATCAGGAAGTATTTTCTGCCTGATAAGCTAGTATTTTCTGGAGTCCCAGCTAAAGAAAAACAGTAATTAACTGTGAAAATCAGCATCTAATTCTGCATAACCATCCCTAATCTTTTAGTTTCTTTCTATGACTTTGCCTGTGTAGTCAATTGTAGTTTTTTCCTGTCACTTTATACTCTCTCCAAGTTTTGAAGATGATTTTACCTCCCAGTTTCCATTATTTATAGTCAGATTTACACATTTTATTTTGTAGTTTATAAGATCTGTCATTTCCTCTACTTCAAACCCTTATGGAAAGTGAATAATGGCTTTTTATTGCTCAGCAATAATTGTCATTATTATCTTTTTTCTAAAAATCCAGTGCAACTTGATAAGTTGTTATTTGTTTATAGATAAATGGTGACAGTTTTTAAAGGTAAGTCAGGTCATGTCATTGTCCTTAGTAAAAACTGATAATTCTAAGTATAAACTTTAACGAATTTTTTCTTATAGAAATATTAACACAATTTGACTGAGAATAAAAATAAAATCAATAGGGTTTCAAGATGCCTCTGTTACTTGTAACAATAAAAGGCAGTTGTGAACTCTATCCTTAACTCATTTCTATTTGCCATCACCTAATAGAGTATTGATGAAGAAGAAAATGGCAATCCCCCACTCCAGTGTTCTTGCCTGGGAAATCACACAGACAGAAGGAGCCTGGTGAACTACAGTCCATGGGGTCGCAAAGGAGTCTGACATGACTGAAACAATAGAGCATTGACCAGATGGTGGTCGCTGAGTAAGAACTTGCAGAATGAGTGACTTTCTCAGGAGTAGTATGCTTGATTCTACCTACTAAAGACTCCACACCAGAATTTTTATCTCATTTAGGCTCTCTATAACTTGAGCTGTGACATTATGAGAAGAGAAATAAGTCTTGAAAATTCAAACCTAAGTTATACTTTTTAAAATTTTGCCTCTGTAAAGTCAAAGATTTAAATGAGTAAGTGCCTAGTGCTTTTTAGAATACCCTAATCCTTGACTTCCGGAGTTCACTCAAACTCACGTCCATCGAGTCGGTGATGCCATTCAGCCATCTCATCCTTTGTCATCCCCTTTTCCTCCTGCCCCCAATCCCTCCCAGCATCAGAGTCTTTTCCAGTGAGTCAACTCTTCGCATGAGGTGGCCAAAGTACTGGAGTTTCAGCTTCAGCATCATTCCTTCCAAAGAAATCCCAGGGCTGATCTCCTTTAGAATGGACTGGTTGGATCTCCTTGCAGTCCAAGGGACTCTCAAGAGTCTTCTCCAACACCACAGTTCAAAAGCATCCATTCTTCGGTGCTCAGCTTTCTTCACAGTCCAACTCTCACATCCATACATGACCACAGGAAAAACCATAGCCTTGACCAGACGGACCTTTGTTGGCAGAGTAATGTCTCTGCTTTTAAATATGCTATCTAGGTTGGCCGTAACTTTTCTTCCAAAGAGTAAGTAGGCCTCCCTCCTAGACAGGGAGGCCTGGTGGGAGGGAGGCCTGGCGTGCTGTGATTCATGGGGTCGCAAAGAGTCGGACACGACTGAGCGAATGAACTGAACTGAACTGAATCCTTGACTGGTTCCAAATAGGAAAAGGAGTACGTCAAGGCTGTATATTGTCACCCTGCTTATTTAACTTCTATGCAGAGTACATCATGAGAAATGCTGGGCTGGAAGAAGCACAAGCTGGAATCAAGATTGCCAGGAGAAATATCAATNCAACTCTCACATCCATACATGACCACTGGAAGAACCATAGCCTTGACTAGATGGACCTTTGTTGGCAAAGTAATGTCTCTGCTTTTGAATATGATATTAGGTTGGTCATAACTTTCCTTCCAAGGAGTAAGCATCTTTTAATTTCATGGCTGCAATCACCATCTGCAGTGATTTTGGAGCCCCAAAAAATAAAGTCTGACACTGTTTCCCCTGTTTCCCCATCTATTTCCCATGAAGTGATGGGACCAGATGCCATGATCATAGTTTTCTGAATGTTGAGCTTTAAGCCAACTTTTTCACTCTCCACTTTCACTTTTATCAAGAGGCTTTTTAGTTCCTCTTAAAAATTTTATAAGTGTGTTTTGATTTTGGAGGATGAAAAAAGTGCCTTATTTGGATTCTTACTAACAAAAGAATTCTTAAAAAAAAAAAGTCAGATAGTTTATTTTTCTCTTAGCTGAGGACAACTTCAGATTAGAAGGAGTGGACACAAGACTGAGATCCATGCAGTGCTGTTGTCTGGAAATCAAAGTATTAACTCCAATTATAAATCTGGACCTCTTCTAAAAATGTACTGAAATGTGCATTAGGTCAACAAAGTGCATAGTTTCTGATTCACAAAGGTAAGATGTCATTAGTAATCACCAAATTCATCTCCCCGCCAGGAATTTCAGAGATAATCAAGATCTACTCAGAGTCACACAGGGTAAGGGTGTCCTCCCACCCATCCAGACTGTCCCCTTGAGGCCTCTCGCCGGGGGGCTGAGAGGGGTTGGACAGGGCTGTTGGAGCTGGAACCATGTTCAGGAGTTGAGATCTCACTTGGGAAGGCTTTGGCAACATGCCTGTTTGTCAGAACAATGCACTTGAGTATTAAAACATTTGTCTGGTCATTAAATGACAATAATAATGTAATAATAATAATAGTAAACTTTATGTAAATTGCACCGCCCTTCCTGGCCCCACTAAGTAGACCCAGCTACTGGCTGTCTCTGCATGAGCTAGCAGTTTCACATTCTTTCACCTCCCTTCACTGGGTCCTGTTCCAAGAAGCACTAGTCATGACCAACCAAAACCAATCCAGAGACTACACTCATGAAAGTATTAAGTGCCAGGCCTCCAAACACTCGTGGGGGCTGCAAGAAAGCCAAGCCTCCCCTGGGTGCAGCCTGGAGGTACCTTATGTGGGGACGCAGAGGAAGGGCCCCCAGGAGATGGATCGTCCAATCCCAGGAGGATATTCCTGTATCAGTGAAATCACACTTGCAGAGCCAAACCTCGATGTCTGCTTTTGGGACAGATTTCCCTACACTGAACTAGACAGAAAATCAGACGTGCCGAACACATGGTAAAAGAGAATCTTAAAGAGTTCTGACATCAAATCCACAATGAGGTACCCTTTCATGCCAGTCAGAATGGCTGCGATCCAAAAGTCTACAAGCAATAAATGCTGGAGAGGGTGTGGAGAAAAGGGAACCCTCTTACACTGTTGGTGGGAATGCAAACTAGTACAGTCACTATGGAGAACAATGTGGAGGTTCCTTAAAAAACTGGAAATAGAACTGCCTTATGACCCAGCAATCCCACTGCTGGGCAAACACACCGAGGAAACCACAATTGAAAGAGACACGTGTACCCCAATGTTCATCGCAGAACTATTTATAATAGCCAGGACATGGAAGCAACCTAGATGTCCATCAGCAGATGAATGGCTAAGAAAGCTGTGGTACATATACACAATGGAGTATTCAGTTCAGTTCAGTTGCTCAGTCGTGTCCGACTCTTTGTGACCCCATGAATCACAGCACGCCAGGCCTCCCTGTCCATCACCAACTCCCGGAGTTCACTCAGACTCACATCCATCGAGTCAGTGATGCCATCCAGCCATCTCATCCTCGGTTGTCCCCTTCTTCTCCTGCCCACAATCCCTCCCAGCATCAAAGTATTTTCCAATGAGTCAACTCTTCTCATGAGGTGGCCAAAGTACTGGAGTTTCAGCTTTAGCATCATTCCTTCCAAAGAAATCCCAGGGTTGATCTCCTTCAGAATGGACTGGTTGGATCTCCTTGCAGTCCAAGGGACTCTCAAGAGTCTTCTCCAACACCACACAGCCATCTCATCCTCGGTTGTCCCCTTCTCCTCCTGCCCCCAATCCCTCCCAGCATCAGAGTCTTTTCCAATGAGTCAACTCTTCGCATGAGGTGGCCAAATTATTGAAGTTTCAGCTTTAGCATCATTCCTTCCAAAGAATCCCAGGGTTGATCTCCTTCAGAATGGACTGGTTGGATCTCCTTGAAGTCCAAGAGACTCTCAAGAGTCTTCTCCAACACCACACTTCAAAAGCATCAATTCTTTGGCACTCAGCCTTCTTCCCAGTCCAACTCTCACATCCATACATGACCACAGGAAAAACCATAGCCTTGACTAGAAGAATAGATATAGTCATCTTTAAAATTGGAAATATGGTTGACCTATGGCACTTCACGGAAAATAGATGGGGAACAGGGGAAACAGTGTCAGACTTTATTATTTGGGGCTCCAAAATCACTGCAGATGGTGATTGCAGCCATGAAATTAAAAAAGGCCTACTCCTTGGAAGGAAAGTTATGACAAACCTAGACAGCATATTCAAAAGCAGAGACATTACTTTGCCAACAAAGTTCCATCTAATCAAGGCTATGGTTTTTCCAGTGGTCATGTATGGATGTGAGAGTTGGACTGTGAAGAAAGCTGAGCACTGAAGAATTGATGCTTTTGAACTGTGGTGTTGGAGAAGACTCTTGAGAGTCCCTTGGACCTGTCTCTTATACACATCTAGATGTGTATAAGAGACAGAAATTAAAGGAACTTATTTTCGTAAAAGAAAGCTGAGCACTGAAGAATTGATGCTTTTGAACTGTGGTGTTGGAGAAGACTCTTGAGAGTCCCTTGGACTGCAAGGAGGTCCAACCAGTCCATCCTAAAAGAGATCGGTCCTGGGTTTTCATTGGAAGAACTGATGTTAAAGCTGAAACTCCAGTACTTTGGCCACCTCATGCGAATAGTTGATTCACTGGAAAAGACCCTGATGCTGGGAGGGATTGGGAGCAGGATGAGAAGGGGATGACGGAGTATGAGATGGCTGGACAGCATCACCGACTCGATGGACATGAGTTTGGGTAAGCTCCGGGAGTTGGAGACGGACAGGGAGGCCTGGCATGCTGTGATACATGGGGTCGCAAAGAGTCGGACACGACTGAGCGACTGAACTGAACTGATGGCACTATATTTTGTATAACTGAGAGTGAAATGGAGGAAATAGATATATATTCCTCCTTATATTGGCATTTTCAAAGCAGAAAATAATTTCCACTGGCATCTTGAAACGGGTAGGGTAGTTAGCACTAAATTTCAAAGTGATAAACCAGATATACTGCTGTGCTATGAAGTAATAGATTGTCATATAAACAGGAAAAAAGAAACATTATATGCTTGTTTGGCTTTCCTTTATATGAATGGTTTGTAGAGTTTTCTGACTGTTGAGAATAAAAGTGTATTTTTCATAGAAATTTCAAGCTATATCTTTTAGCACTACTTCTTTTTGGTACAGGCATTAATCTCTTGATGATTTGCTTATACTAATCCCAAAATATAAAAATTTTCAATCTGACATGGTACATTCTTTCTATAATAAGAAGGAGAAGGCGGGATGATTTGGGAGAATGGCATTGAAACATGTATAATATCATATAAGAAATGAATCGCCAGTCTAGGTTTGATGCATGATACAGGATGCTTGGGGCTGGTGCACTGGGATGACCCAGAGGGATGGTACGGGGAGGGAGGAGGGAGGGGGGTTCAGGATGGGGAACATGTGTATACCTGTGATGGATTCATGTTGATGTATGGCAAAACCAATACAATATTGTAAAGTAATTAGCCTCCAATTAAAATAAATAAGTTTATATTAAAAAGAAAAAGAGTTCTGACAGGTGAAAAGAGGCTGGCCGGCGCTGAGCGAGTGTGGTTCGTGAACACGGCGCTCCAGGCAAGTGTGCGCTGTGTCAGCTCCCCATGAGTTCTGAGACAGTGTGTGCTAGGATCGGCCCTCTGCATTTCCAGTGGCAAGAGCTGTTTTTATTCAAACTTTCTATCAACTCAGGAAACCTGGCTCCAGCATTTTCTCCCTGCAGTTGTAGAACCTTTTGGATAAATTCCACCTAAAGACTGAAAGTCAGTCTACAGCCACCAGAAACATGATCATCTGGTATTCCAATGTGACATGAGTAGCTACAGTGTAAGTCTGGATATTCATCAGAATCTACCTATACTAGGACTGGACTGAGGTTTCCTGCATCTTGACACATGCTAGAAGGTAGCCACAAGCACGTGGGCCGAATCAGAGGCAAGGTCAGATCTTTGCTCTCAAGGGCACCTGCCTTCTTGCAAAGAGAAGCTGTTTTTGACTTGTTCAGTTGCTGTGGTCTGTAATCATCATTAGGAAAGTCAAGCTCAAGCATGTGCCTCTCCTCTGGCCAAATGTTCAGGTCCCAGTTTAAACACAAAGGCAGGCAGCATTTTGTTCTGGAATGTTCTCCCTGTGGGTCATTTCATGGATGATGTTATAAAATAGCAGAAACAGTTACAAAGGAAAGAAAGGAACTCAAAGGCCCAGAGATTTTATTTTTTACTTGTAACTAACGCTTGCACTGAAACTTTTCCAATTGTCATAGATTTGGCCAACTATTTTTACTTAATCACAGGAGGTTGTCCCCTTTGACCTTTTAATCTTTTGTCTTTCCTAGGAGACAAGTTTTTTTCCTTCATAACATTTTATTTTCCTTTATCTTTTTTTTCATCAGTAGATTTCACTGCCCATCATATCTCTATTGTAAAACCACTACAATATTGTAAAGTAATTAGCCTCCAATTAAAATAAATAAATTTAAAAAAGAAAAAATAATAATAAAATAATTTTTGTACACTTGAAATGCCTAGTAGAACAGAATGATGGACAATAGGTTTTCATATTAATATTATATTTAAATGAAGACCTACCTGAAAAGAGCTTTTAACTATACTGCTCTCTTCAGAAGCATGTAAAGAAAAAATCTAGGAAGAGAGTGCTCCCTTGAGAGGGGGACTAGAAAGATTTACTGCCATTGAAACTAAAATTATTAAGGGCCTTTTCAAGCCCTTGTTTGGACTTCATGCTGACAGCATTGGAAATGTATGTTTGTAAAGATGACTAAATTAGGCTCACAAGTGGTAAAATATTCAACACAGAAATGGAAGTCCTCAAGTTTTTAGCTGATATTGGGAATTCTGAAATCAATTCTGGGCATAGAATTAGTAGGAGTGGATATTTATACAACCACATGGCAAGGATGGATCTTGGGAGATTATCTGCACTTTATATCTCCCTCCAGGAGATGTTCAAGCTCCATGGAAAAGGGAAGAACATGGCTTTGTAGCATGTTCCATGTTGAATGTGGTCCCCTGAGGCTGCTCAGTGTCAGTGACACTGTGTCACAAGGGTGTCATGAGGAGGTAAGCCCTGGGACAGGCAGTTTCTCGAACTGGACACATCAGGTCCCTTACTCCAAAACAGAGCATGGATTTAACTATGTTCTCAGTCTGATGGTAACTTACATGACCTGCGTGGAGAGAAAAAGGAGCCAGAGATGAAGGCGTGATGCAGGTTTGATGGAGGGAATCTGGGTAGCAGGGGTCCCCACACTACGCCAGGTGCATCACAGTGACCTCAGGACTCCTGTGAGCTTTGGAGCCAGAGACCAGGAGAGATTAAGTCAGTTACTCCAAATATCTCCAGAAAGCTGGGTTGCCTGAAGTGCACCCCCAAGCCCTGTGCCTCTGGGAAATCTTCTCGATCTGCAGGGTCCTGGCCAGGGCTCAGCTCATGCCCCTGTGACAAGTTCTGAGGGAAGCCCCAGCCCCAGACTAGGCTTCCAGAAGGAAGCAGACACTGACCCAACAAATAGAAGGAACATGAGGGAGGGTCATCATTTTTTTGAGCCCACCCTTGGAACCAGTTCACTGTAAACAATGATAGCCTTTCAATCTCACAGAAATTCTGAGAGATGGAAGTTATAACCCTGATATTATACACATGAGTCCTGAACATGATCAGAAATCTTATCTGGCGGGATCCTGACCCAGCAAGTCCAGGGTTTAAACTCCAAGACTGACAAAGCCCAAGGTCAGACTTTCTCAGCCACTCCCCTAAATTAAAGTGTTGGAAAGGAATGCCACATCAGAGGAAGCTCATATGCTTGATCATGCAGAGGGAGGGGGGTATCTGAGAATGAGAAAGAATGGCCAGCACTTTTAAACCCAAAGAGTTTATAAATATTAACAAGATCACCATTATGTACAGAAGAGTATGAGACAGGGGAAAAATAAACAGTCCATTTGCTTCTGCAAATGGATTTTAACAACAGCTCACAAGTCCAGACAACTCACCCTTCCAACCACCTTTGCTTTTAAGCAAGAGCTTTATTCCACCCATTCACTTCGAGTTAAAAAAAAATCCATTGGGATTTACTTTTTTCTTTCTTTTATATAGAAAGCAAACACTTCTAGGATTCTGTTGATTTTAAAAATACATGAATCTGGCAACAAAATTTTAGACTAGGTTGGTGGGTACAAAAGAGGCATCTGTTAATTGATACGTGTTCACTGCTAATGTGTGGTCCAAGGCAGCTACGAGGCTCCCTACTACTTTTCTGGTTCACACCACAGTTGCCTCATTTTATTTTCTTGGCAATGAGATGGAAATTGGTGGTTGGTAATTTTTTTGCCTTTAGACAAGACACTTATATTTAGAGACCACTTAAAAGATAGCAGTTTGTAGCAGTTGCAACATCTATTATTACGATGATGTTTGGGCCTCTCTCTGATCTGACTCTGAATTCAATCTAGAATATGTTCTTTTAAGAAAATGCTGCTCTATTTGATGTTCTTCAAAACATGAGAAGATTTTAAAAATAGGATGTCGTGCTTCATTTTTTTTTTTTTTTTCCTTTAAATGTGCTCAATCTTTCCCAATCAGGAAGCATGTGCTGATTTGGGATATATCCTGAAAAACTGAAGTCTACATAACTCAGATCACAGGAGATAATGATGAGAAAATAGTAAGTCTGCAAATAAGATGGTTGGTGATAGCAGGGAAAAAAATAACTTGGAGAGTACTCCATTTAAGAGAGGCTTGTATCTGAATTTTTTAAGGTGGTATCTTTTGTATACTGTCAAAGCCACACACCTGCCTACGGTAATGCCCCACTTATCTCCCTAATGTTATTAACATTAAAAAGATGACAGTGTTGAATTCCATGAAACATTACCCATGACTAAATGGTGTGGTTTAACAAGCAGAATTAATAGCATTATGTCTTATTCAGCCTTTGAATCTACTCTGAAACCTGTACAGTGTTTGTATTGATGAGACTTTGATGTGACGGGAAATAAGACAACCAAACAAGCAGAACTTGACCGTCCCAGCTCTTGTTGAAGTGGTCTTCATGTACAGAAGGGAAGAGGGCCAGGGTCTCACCTTTGGAATTCCTGCAGGCCAGAGTGAGGCTGGGTCTCCGCTTCCTCCACTTAAAAGGGGGAAACGCTATGTTTGAGCTGCTTCGGTGGCTCAGTGGATAAAGAGTTTGCCTGCGAAGACTCGAGTTCCATCCCTGGGGAAGATCCCCTGGAGGAGGGGATGGCAACTCACTTCAGTATATTTGCTGGAAAAGCCCATGGACAGAGGAGCCTGGCAGGCTAGAGTCCATGGGGTCATGAAGAGTTGGACCCAACTCAAGCAACTGAACACACATGCCATATTTAACTGAAGATGACAATTATGCTTGAACTGTCGGTACATTGCATAAACTGTATCAGTGAAGTTCTCTCCACCCATCTCCTGACCTCAGGGCTGGCACCGAGCTGGAGTTCCCAAATGTGGGGACTGGCAGAATCCAACAAGAACACATGCTGGTTAAGGTTTATGGATATAAGCTGAGAACACAAAGATGACTTAAGGTAATGTTTTGTTTTGGGCCTTTATGAGACTCATCATAGCCAACAAAATCCACGACCACAAATTGTGAATCTTTGCTCTTTTCTTGTAGTTGTCTTGCCTTGAATCCTTTAAACCCACATTCTTAGGTGGCTCAGTGGTAAAGAATCTGCCTGCAACGCAAGAGACATGTGCAGGAGACACAGTTTCTATCCCTGGCCGGGTAGATCCCCTGGAGAAAGAAGTGGCTACCCACTCTAGTATTCTTGCCTGGGACAGAGGAGCCTGGCGGGCTGCAGTCCATGGAGTCACAAAGAGTCCAACATGACTTAGCAACTAAACAACGGAGTTTATACGGTGACTCAAGTAAACGCCTGGCGCCTGGTTTCCATTCAGCGAACACTAATCGCATCTCTCCCAGATGGTTTCCATTTATCCAGAATCTACCACAAGGGACTTTGTCCACAGGACAGGGTTTGGAAGCAACTGATTTCCTCAGTGCGGTGAGAGCTAGTTTGTGCCGCACTGTCGAATCCTGGCATACTAGCTGTGTTCCAGAATTGACTCTATTCCAAAATTCATTTACTCATGGGCTTGTATTATTTAGATAAAGATTGCCCGGTAATTCTAACACCATTATGCATATAGCACATTATTTTAAAAACTAATTATTCTCACTCTTTAAATCCTAATGTAATTTGGGAAGAGGTACCATTTGGGTCCTTGCCATTTTATTTGTGAAAATAAATCTAAATCTAAAATTTGGAAAAAAAATAAAATAAAATAAAATTTGGAATGTCTTCAGCACTCCTTTATCTTTCATTTCTGTCCAAGTAACAAAATGCCACAGTAGCTATCAAATCTGTTCTACCAGAGAAAAACATACCCTTCAGATATACCCTAAAAATGCTGTTGACCTTCCTTCAGCATATAACTTGATAGGGGTCAGGTTATACTGAGGAAGACAAATCCATGATTATTGGTGAGTCTCAAGATAATTCTAGGAACAAAAATGCCACAGGAATTTCATGGGAAAACATAAAGCTGCATTGTATAAAAAAGCCAATACTTGACTCTGCTTGACCAGCTATTATTATGGCAAATACACATGGTTCAACCTAATAAGAATATCCCCTAGCTTGAGAAGATTTAAAGCTCGAATTGTAACAACAGTTTTCAATTTACTTGATGCCCTATTGAACTTGGAATAAGGGGCATAACAAAGAACCCATGTAGAAGAGTAATGCCCAAGAAATAAATATATGTGGACACCATTGCATTAAGTAAAATCTGACCTCAAGGACCATCCAGAGCAAGATTGTAGCATTGCTGCCCTGCAAGCCCTCCCTAATGAGATGCATCACAGTGAGGGCCATGGCCACCAGCAGGCACCTGAGCTCCACCTGAACCACAGACCCAAGGCCCTCATCTTCAGCATGGGGCCACCACCCAAACACAAGCAGAGACACCAGGTCATGGAGAGAGTCCAGAAAGTGAGGACTCAAGGAGACTGGGGGGAAAAAGAGGAGGTTATTATGACAGATGAAATTATCTTTCGCTCTTCCTGGAACATCAATGGTAGGAAAGAGACAGAAAGCAGAGCAAGAAGATGCTGTGACCTGCTACATTTCAAATGAGAGGCTCAGGTCACGTTCTGAAACCAATATTCGAATTCATCCAGAACCTAAAGGTAGAGATGTAATATTTAAACTGGATTTTAAATGTATTGCCACACGCATCTCAAGTATCAGGAAGGAAAACTTGGATCACAACCATGCCCTCGGTCCCATAAGCAGAATGTATATGAGACAAATCATGCTCTGTCAGTTGCAATGTTCCAACGAAGCTGTTCAGGGCTGTGTCTTCACTCGGAACACTGTCCTCACACACAGTTCCTGCACAGAAATACATTCAGCTTTGTGCCCGTGATGTGCAATCACCTTTGAAAGATCAAGTTGGGCAGGTGGGATAGTGTGCTTTTAGCCAAATTTTTAAAAAATGCTTTAAAATCTGAAATAATCATCCTAAAGCAACCCAAGAACATGTTTAGTTACAGATCAGCAAACTCTTTAGGCCAAAGGATTCAAGTCAGACAGTTCTAGAAAATATTGATCATGTTGTTCAGGTCAAAATGAGATGAGCAATCACTCCTCCAGAGTTCCTAAAGGAGACCGGTCTCTCCTATCACACATACACACTGAAGTTCATCTCTGAAACTCATCACCATCATCTTTTGAGGAAGAAATACTTCCAAAGGACAGATGTGTCTTCTCTAGAGCAATGCTTATATTATGCTTCGCCACCAATGGGTGAATTTATCAGAAATTTGCAATAAGAAAGTAGTCTATGCTCACATATTTTTATGTACTTGGAGATAAGGAAATGTAGCTTCACAGGCTGGGAGATACATGGAGAAGGAGAGGGAAAGAGAGACAGCTGGAGAGATATCTCACAAGAGAGAGACTTTATGAGAGAAAAGAAAAAACTCCTACATCCCGTAGAGACGAAAGACCACTTGGTCTACAGAGAAGAGATGAATAGGATGGTGAGTGGCGGGCCCCTGCCGGCATTCCTGATGACCCTGGCCCCTCTGTTTCTGGTTACAGACCCCCAGGAGGCCTCTCCTGGTGTAGACTCTGCTGTGACATCTCCTGGCCATTTCTTCTTCCTTCTTCTGGGGAGGTATTCCAATGTTCTGCATAGGAATCAGGGAGCAGCATCTCTCAACGTTCACGTATTTGGGGTGGGACTCCACCCCTTGTCTAAAGTGAAGCATGTCACCTGAACTAAGGAGGGAACGCACTGAATTTCTTCCCTACTGTGCTGGATTCTGGGAAGAACTAACAAACCCCTCAACTTGTGCGGGAACCACTGGGATCAAAAAAATGTGTTCTCTCTTTTTTGTTGGAAGTTAACCCGAGGGAATCTAGAACTGGGCCTGTACACCCATTACCAACATGACGGCTGAACTCGTCCACAAAGAGGACCAGCATGAGAGAGGTCAGGTGGGAAGGGGACGAGGAGAAGCCCAAGATGCCTGAAGCCCGCACATCTCTGGCCTCAGTAATTTCTTGTGCTAAAGGATTTACTTTGACTTTAATCCAAATTTGGTGGCATTTTCTCCCATGTTGATCTATAAAACCCTAATGGATACATCTTCTATCTTTTACTTTCTATTTATTATAATTTTACGCATACATTTTGCATGAGTGGACTTTTCACAGGTAACTTAGTTCCTTTCTGCTCATTTTCTTATTCTTTATACAAGTGTGTTTACACTTTTTTTTAAAGATTTTTTTTTAATTTTAATGTGAACCATTTTTAAAGACTTTATTGATTTTAACTCCCTGACCAAGGATCTGCACCACCTGTATTGGAAAGCAAAGTCCCAACCACTGGGGCGCCAGGGAAGTCCACAAGCGTTCTTTATATTGGGCACCTCAAAGGTGATTCATTAACCCCACCTCACATGAAACTGGTGACTTTCTCAGCCAAAAGTGATTGCTCTGGGGCTAATTTTGCCTTTCTTTCTGGAGGTCTCTCCCTCTGTACTTCCTAACTGAACGCTTTCCTCTTCCTCCTTCCCCTCCTTCCCTCCCTTTTCTCTCTCTCCCTGCCTTCTTCCCTTTTTTTTCTTTTTCTCCCTTTTCTTTCTCCTCCAGTCCCCTTTCCTCCCATTCCTCTTTCTCATGTATTTATGAAACTAACACAATTAAGCAGACATGGAACTCGGTGCTAAACAATGATGCTAAAAAACAACACAGCAGGAAACACAGAAACATCCCTCTGCTCCCTCCCTCGCCCAATAAAACTCATGGTCCCCTAGACCCCTCAACTTACCAAAATTACACCAAAATGCTAGCCCACTCCCAACAAGTAATTTGCTTAAAAAAAATCATCACTCAAGTTTACCTCTAGACATAGGTAGTCTTTGCACATCAAGACCGAGTTCCACGGTGGGACATAAAATGTATCTCACTTCGATGTCACTCACAGTTTGGGATTTTCTATCCACTCCTTGTTGCTGTGGGTGCTGAAACCCCAACTTAGGCAGGGCATCGCACTCAGAGCTACCAGCCCTGCCAAGCAGAGAATGGTGAAGACAGGTTCTTACAACTCTCTTCATACAACTGCTCCCTAATTGTTAGCAATCACATGGAAGACTCAGTTTGTAACCAAAAGGTGCAGAACGACAAGGATCAGTTCTGGAAGGAGCTGCCAAGCAGCTTCCTCAATTACACAAATGTCCTTTCGTACATGACATTCTGTCTCCTGGCCCCTTGCCTCCCAAGAGCACTGTGGTATGGAAGGAAACCACGCAGTTCCCAGGCTAAACTTTCATAGGCGTCTCCAGAAAACCTTTACTATCCCCTGGAGTTTTATGCCATTGGTCAGCATACTGAAGTTCATATAGGATGCCATGTGATTAAAAATAGATGTAATTTTTTTACAGAAATGTATGTTGACCATTGGATAATTTGTCTCATAAACATCTAAATGGAAAATACCATGGAGGTAACAGTATACAAACTTTTTCTATTACCTCTTGCCTGGAAAATCCCATGGACAGAGGAGCCTGGTGTGCTGCAGTCCACTGGGTCGCTAAGGGTCGGACATGACTGAGCAACTTCACTTTCACTTTTCACTTTCATGCGTTGGAGAAGGAAATGGCAACCCACTCCAGTGTTCTTGCCTGGAGAATCCCAGGGACGGGGGAGCCTGGTGGGCTGCCATCTATGGGGTCGGACATGACTGAGCAACTTCACTTTCACTTTTCACTTTCATGCGTTGGAGAAGGAAATGGCAACCCACTCCAGTGTTCTTGCCTGGAGAATCCCAGGGACGGGGGAGCCTGGTGGGCTGCCATCTATGGGGTCGCACAGAGTCAGACACAACTGAAATGACTTAGCAGCAGCAGAAGTATAGCAGCACGTCAGAAACAATATGTTCACAGCACCAACTTCATTAGCTTTTAAGCCCTTGAGCACCAAGTTTTGACTAGTCACCAACAATTAAATGCAACACAATCACAGAGGCACAGTGGTACAGAACCCACCTGCCAATGCAAAAGATGTAAGAGATGCAAGTTTGAGTCCTGGGTCGGTAAGATCCACTGAAGGAGGGCATGGCAACCCACTCTAGTATTCTTGCCTGGAGAATCCCATGGATAGAGGAGCCTGGCAGGCTACAGTCCATGGGGATCACAAAGGTCAGACACAACTGAGTGACTTTGCACATACCCACAGCTGACATCTACAAATTCATATGTCTTTGTGTATAGGGCCTGACTTAGGCATCTATTTTCCATTGGCGAAAATATATCATGTGGTCATAGGAGATACAATTTGCACATAATTAAATGGCTTTTCCATTTTGCCTGTTGACACCATCAATCGAGCCCACACGCACAACAGCATTCCAGGTTGACCAGCACCTGCTGCCTCAGCTTTCTAAGCTACATTTCAAATCTTTGTTTATGTGAGTGCTGCCATATACATTTGCTTCTCTGACAAGAACTTCGCGAAAGATTGATACAAAGGGAAACTAACGGCCAGTATTGGGCTGGGAGCAGCAATTCCAGGCAGGAGGTAACCTGGCCTGTTCTCCAGTGCTTCACTCCTACCTGGGTCCTCTCACGCCTGCAGGTACACATTGCACAATTCTTGCATCACGATGAATACTGCACCAAGCCAGGCGCTTCTCGAATTAAGCACAGATGAGCTATAAATGGAACCCTGATGCTGCTCCCCTGTTGAAGTAGACTGACAATACTGCCTCTAGGGGACACACATAAGGCTTACAAAGGCAATCAGATTTGACGTTGTGATACTTCTTTTAAATCTTTCCAATATTTCTTAAAACAAAGGAAACATACATAGCCAAGGCCAGACTTCAGGTATATAAATTAGAATCGCCAGAGCCATTGAGACTCCAAAAAGTAAGACCTGCTTATTTTATAAGGAGGTCTTATACAAGGTATCAGTGTGTGGAGAGATCAACACCCTCACTTTTCTGGAGCCTGGGGATGAGCCAGTAGATAACTCAGCTGAGGGCAGGTCAGGAAGATGGTTGAAATGGCCTCGCCCATCCCCTGGGCGACACTAAACTTCAGACCTACGTCTTCCTGACTCTAAGCCTCTATCCACCCCTCCTCTCCTGCTTAAAAGAACTTTTAAATCTCACTGCAGATTTGTTTTTTGTTTTTTTTTTCCCCTTGTCCCTTTGAGATGTATCTCAATCTTTCTAAAAAGACTCTTGCTGGTTTTACAATCCAGGATGGTCTTTCTCAAGGACCCAGGAGCTGATCCTTTGAAACTCAGCCATCAGAGGCGAGGGCTCCTCTGTCTCCCAGTCTCCAGCGGAGGGGAGTCCCAACCTTGATGCAGACCGATGAGCAAACACAGAAAGTCTAATCAATGAGGAAATCATGTGCAGACTCAGGAAGGGCCGAGGTGCTCGTCCACCTCCCTCTCGGTCCCCCGGAGCTCTTCCACCAGCTACCGTCTGCACTTAGAAGCCCTCCTGACCTTTGTTTCAGGGCAGAGGATCCAGTCTCTCCCCCTTATTGCGCTCCTCCTGAATGAAGTCCTCTCGCCTCTCCAGCTTGTCCAGTGCCTTTATATAGTTTGGACACAGTACACTGGGTTGGAGGCAGGGGAAGCCGGGGGGACTGAGGCATCGGGAGGGCTGTGGAAATGTTAGGTCTGCGAGCATGGCTGGTGGGGGCAGGCCAGGGAGCCCCCACCACCCACACAAGGAATATGTGGCGCTCTCTAAGGACTGTGCATCTTATCCTGTAAGCCAAGGGCCAATGTCGTCAGGAATTCTCAAGAGAGAAGTAACAGATTCAGATGAGTTAGTCAGGGAAAGCCCTCTGTCCAGGGGCACGGGCACTGAGTGAGGCTGGGCCTGGGGGGAATGCTGGGGCCACTAGCGTGGTGGGAGGAGGAAATGAGCGAAGCCAGTGGCACGTGAAGCTCAGGACAGGCAATCTGCTGAAATCCACACCATCAGGACAGAACTTGATGTGAGAGATGAAGTTCCATTTTTTCCTTACTAGGCATGTTCAGGTTTAACTTAATTTAAAACTACTTCTTCAACTTTCTTGAGATCATTATATTGAGATAATGTTATAACGGAAATAAGACACTGTGTAAGGTTAAGGTAGGCAAGGTAACAATTTGATATACAAACATGTTGAGAGATTATTGTATTGCCACCATAAAGTTAATGAGGACACCCATCCCCTCACATCAATGTCATTTGCTATGGTGGTTGTGGTCTGAAAGTTATTTCTTAAAATAAGTGCACTGCACTTGACTATCAATGGCACCCCACTCCAGTACTCTTGCCTGGAAAATCCCATGGATGGAGGAGCCTGGTGGGCTGCAGTCCATGGGGTCGCTAAGAGTCGGATATGACTGAGTGACTTCACTTTCACTTTTCCCTTTCATGCATTGGAGAAGGAAATGGCAACCCACTCCAGTGTTCTTGCCTGGAGAATCCCAGAGACGGGGGAGCCTGGTGGGCTGCTGTCTATGGGGTCGCACAGAGTCGGACACGACTGAAGTGACTTAGCAGCAGCAGCAGCAGCACTTGACTATGAAGCAGCCAAGGGTACAACTTCCATGAAGCCAGACAAAGTAAATATCTACAGAACTGAATGGTGTCTAGAACATGGGAACCAAAGCATCATTTAAAAGGCAAAAATTAAGTACCATTCTAAGCACTGAGACAGACAGACACACTGAAAAATTATTTTTAAAAAATCCTATGGACACCATGACAATGTTATTTTTGGATAACAGGACTGCTTCCTTTGAAAATCACTAACTATGAAGAGACATCCTTAAGTGTGAGAGTTACAAAACAAATATATAAAAGAAACAGTTTTCAGAAACATCAAGAATTATCATTAAAAATTCCCATTCATATAACAAAAAATATAACTTATCAAGGGAAAAACTTACAAAGACCTTTACTTATTGATCTGAAGAAAGCCATATCTGAAACGTGTTTAATATCACACAGGGGTATATGAAAGGTCTGAGTAAATGATGATGCAGTGTTCCCAAATGACAATTTTCCCAAATGAATCTATGAATTCAAACTAATTCCCATCAAAATCTCAAAGTATGTTTTTAATAACTATTTTTCCCCTAAGTTTTAAGGAAGGAATTTTGTAAAACTAAATAGAGAGTTTGTGTGAAAAGAGAGGACTTGTATTAAAAACTATAAAACTGAAAACAGCTTGGTGTTGGTATTTTAAAAGATAATTATCATCAGGACCCATGGTGGATTCATGTCAATGTATGGCAAAACCAATATGGTATTGTAAAGAAAAATAAAGTAAAAATTAAAAAAAAAATAAAAAAATAAAAAATAAAAAAATAAAATAAAGAAGGAATTTTGTAAAACTAAATAGAGTTTGTGTGAAAAGAGAGACCTTGTATTAAAAACTATAAAACTGAAAACAGCTTGGTGCTGGTATTTTAAAAGATAATTCAGTATCATCGGAGAGGTGGGTACAGGGTGGAGGGATTCAAAAGGACAACAGAGGATGTGTGTGGAAATGGATTTTGAATAAAAAAATGATTCTAAAACCAGGCAAAAATGTTTGGAGAAAAACATATACACCCATCATAGCATATATCAAAATGATTTCCAGAAAAAAAATCCATTTTTTTTAAGTACTAGAAACTTACATACATTAATATTTATGTAGTACCCTGCTGATAAAGACCTCATTAGTGAAACTTCAAAACTAGAAGCTGGGAGGAAAAGGATTAATCATTTAGGCTGCTTAAAATTATATGCAACCTGTCTGTCTCAGCTACCATAACACAGTGCCAAGATGAAGCTGATGTTCAGATAAGGAAACCTAGGAGGCCTTTGGGCTGGAGATCCTTCCTCTGCCAGATCCTCCCTCCTCCCTTCTCCACCTGCTTCTCTGTCTCCACGCCCTCCCCACCATCACCTCTCCCCGCTCATGGCTTCCCCAGGTTTCCAGGTGGTCCCCCCAGGAGAGGCTGGGATGGGACAAGGAAAGCTGCTGGGGACAGAGGTCCAGGAGGGTAGCAGGATGGCCTGGACTCCTTCCCCGCCAGGCCTCTGGGTGGCAATGGCCACTCTGCCCTGCAGCTCACAGCTCCTGCAGGGCCCTCTTTCCACCAGCCCCAGGGCTCCCCTGGGCGGCCAGAGCATCTCCTGACTCCCCTACCCCTTAGGCTGCCGTTTCCCACCATTATCGGCCCAGGGCCCCTCTCATCCTGCTCTGACCACCTCACCAGGCCCATGTCTTCACAGGGTCTTTTCATCACTCAGCACTCTTCGATTAGTCACTTAGAATGACAGTTTTGTCTTTTGTTTTGTCTTCTGGGATCTCAACCAATTCCATACATAAAAAACCTACAAGGTTAATACATGATGGGATCTCACGAATCAATGTGTATGTAAAAAAGATAAAAAATTGCATCCATAAAATGGCTAGTGATCATAAAAAGGAACGATGCATGGGTTAAGAAGTCTATGAAAGATATTCCATTTCATTTATAATAAAGTAAATTAAAACATCTAAAACAATGTTACAATAAAACATTAAAACAATGACAATTTTATGCCTACTTGAATACATGCTGCTACTGCTAAGTCGCTTCAGTCGTGTCCGACTCTGTGCGACCCCATAGACAGGAGCCCAACAGGCTCCCCTGTCCCTGGGATTCTCCAGGCAAGAACACTGGAGTGGGTTGCCATTTCCTTCTCCATTGTGTGAAAGCGAAAAGTGAAAGTGAAGTCGCTCAGTCGCATCCGACTTCTAGCGACCCCATGGACTGCAGCCTACCAGGCTCCTCCATCCATGGGATTTTCTAGGCAAGAGTACTGGAGTGGCTTGCTATAATTTTTTTTAAAGATGATTTCTGAGCACTCATCTAGCTATTAGGAAATTTAGGATTTTATTTTCACTGCTTTGGGTTGAATGAAACAGTACAACGTTTCTTGAAAATGTTGGCATCAAATGCCTGTATATTTTGACCTGGAAACTCAATTTTTAGGAACCTATCCCATGTTTAAAAAAGTGACAATATGCAAAGATATTTGTTCAAAGATGTTCTTTTCACCTTTGTATATATGCAATACCTGTAGAAAACCACCCAAATAGTCAACAAACTTGGATTGGTTAAAAAAAAAAAAAAAGATATCCAGTATCCAGTTATAAAAAATGTCATATGCATGTTCAACACACAAACCACACACCACACATACCTTATTGATGTTTCTAATTTTTTCTACTATTAAAAAAAAGGTTGGAAAAAAATAGGTGAAATAATAATAATTAGCTTTAGATGGCAGAAAATTAAATATTTTGCTTTTTTCTTATAAAGTATATCTTTTTTGTTTTCTATAAAATGACTTTTAATACAGAAAACGAAAGTAAAAATAAATAATCTATGTTTTAAGTTGCACTGCCCAGAAATATACCCTGGGACTCGTATTCGCAGGAACATGATTTTTAAGTCGTGTTCTCTGCTAAAGCTGACTGGCATGGGAGGGAAGGAAGGAGGTCAGCCAGACTGCACTGTCCAGCAACCCCTCCACAGAGGTCGTTAGCTCAAAACCCACAGGAAGACGCTGGGGACACGGAATCCTTAGAATATTCCAGAATGCCGAGCACGGGAGTGAGGCTAAGGCCTCACAGATGTCAGTCCCATGGACTGGCTGATTCAGGCCTCAGACTAGGGCTGCTAGGAGGGGCCGGGGGAGGGAATCAGGACTGAAAGGCAAAGGTGCGGGGAGATGTGTATAAGAGACAGCCTTAAGTGTGAGAGTTACAAAACAAATATATAAAAGAAACAGTTTTCAGAAACATCAAGAATTATCATTAAAAATTCCCATTCATATAACAAAAAATATAACTTATCAAGGGAAAAACTTACAAAGACCTTTACTTATTGATCTGAAGAAAGCCATATCTGAAACGTGTTTAATATCACACAGGGGTATATGAAAGATCTGAGTAAATGATGATATAACATCTAGCATCTGTATTGTGAACCACTTAAATAGAGACCACACTACCTTTAATCTCTTGATTTCGACTTGAAAATCAGCCTTCCTTGCACGTGTGGGGGAGGAAGTATAAGGGGAATCTCTCCATTTTCTTCTCAGTTTTATACTAAAACTGCTCTCAAAACATTGTCTTTTTTTTTTTAAATCAGTCTCCCTTTCTTAGTTTTATCCCAAATTGTTAATGGAGAGCAAAACTGAGTTCAGTTTTACATTGTTAATGTTTCGGGTTGAGTTCACCATTTGACAGATCCTTAAATAAAAAGCAAAAGGAATGAGTCAAAAAATGTAATTATAAACCCATGAGAAAAAACAAACGTGTTCACATTTCATGTTTCTTCTCTTAAATAAATGTCTTGTCCCAGGCGGTCTGCGACCTTTGTCCGTCTCAGCTATGCCCAGCTCTAAACAGCTTGGGACTGAGATGTGATCGGGCAGCTTTTCCAAGTCATCTTCAATTTCAAAATAAAATGTGAAGGCACACACACGGAGGACGGAGCCCTAGCCGCTGTCTCTGCGGGAACCGGATACCAGGCAGATGAGGACTGAACGCACACCTGCCCTGGTCCTATCTCAGCCGGGCAGCACCTAATGGACTCAGAGCATCTGATGACTTTTTTTATTTGGTATTTTCTTTTTTAATGGAAAGGAGTCCTTAATGCGATTCTGAGGGAATGCAATTACCAGGCCAGAAAGAAATCTTTCTTCGCTAATTCACTTCTTATCTCAAACGTCCCTGGAGGTGAAGGGCTGCTCTGCACATTCAGGATTCTGAAACCCAGCTCACTCCGTCCCGAAGCGCCTGCCTGTCTAATGAAGCGCTGCTGTCCTTGGACACAACGTAGCCTACACCCCTCACCATTCAGCACAAGTTGTAGGAAAAAACACATAACGCTGAAAAAGTGAAAGTGAAGTCGCTCAGTTGTGTCCGACTCTTTGCGACCCCATGGACTGTAGCCCACTAGGCTCCTCTGTCCACAGGATTTTCCAGGTAAGAATACTGGAGTGGTTTCCCATTTCCTTCTCCAGGGGATCTTCCCCAAGCAGGGATCAAACCCGGGCCTTCAGCATTGTGTGTTCTGTGCTAAGTTGCTTCAGTCGTGTCCGAATCTTTGTGACTCCATGGACTTAAGCCCCCCCACGTTTCTCTGTCCTTGGGATTCTCCATACAAAAATACTGGAGTGGGTTGTCATTTCCTTCTCCTCCCACATTGTAGGCAGACACTTTTACTGTCTGAGCCAGCAGGGAAGTCCCCGTGAGCCAAAAAAAAGGAGGAAAAAAGAGAAAAAGGAAGACAATGTTTAAAAATCTGAGAATAAAACAAGAGAAGAATGGAGTTCTTGTTTTCTAGGCTGCAGGACAGAGTGATTTGTTTGGTTTATCTCGACTGGGCAGGGCCAGTATCTTTTTGTGATTTTAGGTATGGGGACTATTGCAAGACAGCCAAGGTCATTTCTGTTTTTTGTTTTATTTTCTCACTTTCCACACTCCCTGAGTCTCCAAGTGAGAGAGGGCTCGGCACTTGGTCTCCTCCAACCGGATGTATCAGGGACAGTCGTGTTTCCAGCGTGCCCGGAGGCCCACACCCAGCGTGAGCTCCCCGACACTGGGAAGGCCACCAGTCTGGGGTCTGTGCACAGAGCAGAGGAGATCTAGAGGAATCTCGGGGTCGAAGGGCAGCATCACAGGGAACTCATTCAGACCCCTAGGCTGAAATGGAAGAGGTGCCTTTACACCCCTGTGACCCATAGAGGTATAGTTCTCCCATGCCTTCTTCCCGCTGCAGCCGGGACTTCAGGTCACCGTCCATTCTTGCCCTTTCGCCAGAACGCATGCGCGGGGGTGTTATGCGTGCGGGAGGGGTGAAGAGCAGCCCCACAGCTAAATCGCACTTCCATACCTGCCATCTCCTGAAAAGAAACAAACAACAAAAGCAAAACCATAAAAACAAGACCGCTTTTAAGAAGCTAGAACTACGTGATGAAATTTTAAGCAGCTGGAGAGATTATAATCTTCAAATTAGGGAATAGTCCACTTTATAGAAAACCGGTACACGATCTTTAAATAAGACAGAAATGCATCCCTGCAGATGGTGCCTGCAGCCATGAAACTAAAAGACGCTCACTCCTTGGAAGGAAAGTTATGAGCAACCTAGATAGTATCTTCAAAAGCAGAGACATTACTTTGC
>SJYT01066637.1:380259-437055 GCA_006410635.1 Cephalophus harveyi
GGAAACAGTGTCAGACTTTATTTTCCTGGGCTCCAAAACCACTGCAGATGGTGACTGCAGCCATGAAATGAAAAGACGCTTCCTCCTTGGAAGAAAAGTTATGTCCAACCCAGATAGCATCTTCAAAAGCAGAGACATCACTTTGCCGACTAAGGTCCGTCTAGTCAAGGCTATGGTTTTTCCTGTGGTCACGTATGGATGTGAGAGTTGGACTGTGAAGAAGGCTGAGCGCCGAAGAATGGATGCTTTTGAACTGTGGTGTTGGAGAAGACTCTTGAGAGTCCCTTGGACTGCAAGGAGATCCAACCAGTCCATTCGGAAGGAGATCAACCCTGGGATTTCTTTGGAAGGAATGATGCTAAAGCTGAAACTCCAGTACTTTGGCCACCTCATGCGGAGAGTCGACTCATTGGAAAAGACTCTGATGCTGGGAGGGATTGGGGGCAGGAGGAGAAGGGGACGACAGAGGATGAGATGGCTGGATGGTATCACTGACTCAATGGACGCGAGTCTGAGTGAACTCCGGGAGATGGTGATAGACAGGAAGGCCTGGCGTGCTGTGATTCATGGGGTCGCAGAGAGTCGGACACGACTGAGCGACTGAAATGAACTGAACTGAACTGATATGACTTCTATAGTCTCAAGCCACATTTAGTTTAAAAATGTTCACAATCTTTTTTTTTTTCCCCCTCTTAAGCTTTTTATTTTTTTTTTAATTGAAGTATAGTTGATTTACATTGATTCAGATGTATAACAGTCACTTTTTTCAGATTCTTTCCTGTTAGAGGTTTTTACAAGATACTGAATACAGTTGCCTGAGTCATACAATAGGTCCTTGGTGTCTACCTGCTTTTATATGTAGTGATGTGTATCTGTTATTCCCAATTTGTCCCTCCCTGACCTTTCACTTTGGTAACCATAAGCTTGTTTTCTGTGTCTATGAGTCTATTTTTGTTTTGTAAATAAGTTCATTTGTATCATTTTTTTAGATTCCCAGATAAGTGATATTGCAGGGTACTCAATAGTTTTTCTCACATTTTATTCATAATGTCTATATTTATGTTTCTAAGCACAGACCTGGGCTTCCCTTATGACTCAAGTGGTAAAGGATTTGCCTGCAATGCAGGAGACACAGGAGACTGGGGTTTGATCCCTGGGTTGGGAAGATTCCCTGGAGTAAGGTATGGCAACCCACTCCAGTATACTTACCTTGAGAATCCTATGAGGAGCCTGGGGGACCACCGTCCTTGAAGTCGCAAAAGTCAGACATTACTGAGAAGGCACACACAATCACAGGCTTCCCTGCTTCTGATAACTCTGAAATGCCTTTTTCTACTGTGAAAGGATTTTCTCCTTATTTTTTATATTCTCTTGCAGAGATCAAGATTAACGTTTAAATAAACTTCTATTGTTATACTTGCCCATGCTTCCAGATATATGAAAATCTGTGATTTCACATGGAGGCCAAGACTTTCACTACACTTTGTTCCTGAAACATATAACATATCCCTCAAGACAGAAAAATAATATAAGATCCATGTGTTTGCAAACTGTGTGACATCGACTAGCAGAGAGAGGAAGAATCAAATGATCTTAATGTGGGCTTAGGGGATAAATTCTATTTTCAGAATCCTTATGTTCGTTAAGTGAGCCCTAAAGTTACCAGATGTCATTTTCTTTCTCTGATGCCAGCTTCAATTCAATAAAAAAAAATGATCAAGATATTGTGTGCACACAAGTCATAGAAAGGTCCATTGTCTCAGTCTTGTTTAAAGATCATGTGTGTAATATATGTCTACTATAACATTGACTGTACAGTAGTGGTAGTGATAGATAGTGAAGTGGCTCAGTCGTGTCCGACTCTTTGTGACCCCATGAACAGTAGCCAACCAGGCTCCTCCGTCTATGGGATTTTCCAGGCAAGGATACTGGAGTGGGTTGCCATTTCCTTCTCCAGGGGATCTTCCCAACCCAGGTATCGAACCCAGGTCTCCCGCATTGTAGGCAGATGCTTTATCGTCTGAGCCACCAGTGTTAGCTAATTATTCATACACATTAAGGTAGGAAAGGCCACTTTCAAGGTAGTGACAAATGTGTAACTTTTGCATCCACATTTATAATTTATGGCTTACTCAAAACTATTTCCCTGGAAAAGCATGAATGGAATTAATTCCCTTAGAATGAAATGGAGAACTCATGGAAAAGACCTTTGAAATATAAACTAGGTAGGATTTACTACAGACTATGAATAATTTAATCAACATGTTATTAAATGTTCCATCTATATTAGCACTGGTCTCTCTTCTATGACAGGGTGTTTTGTGACAGAAGGAAAGAGGTTTAGGGCCCAGACAGCCCTGGGGTGAAATCTAATTTCCAAACTCACCAGAGCAGAACTTTACCTGGAACAAGTTAGATGCACTCAACCTCAGTGGTTTCACTCAAAAAATGTCTTTCCATTGGCTCCTTTGTATATCATAATTACTGAAAAGACCTATGTCTCCTGTCATCCAATTTAATTCAAAATAAAAACAAAAACTAGGAGTTTAGGATTAACATATACACTATTTTATATAAAATAAATAATCAACAGAGACCTACTGTATAGCACAGGGAACTTACTCAATGCTCTGTAAAAACCTATATGAGAAAAATAATCTGAAAAAGAGTGGATATATGTATGCATGTAACTGAACTACTTTGCTGTACACCTGAAACTCATACAACTTTGTAAATCAACTATACCTCAATATAAAATAAAAATTAAATTAAGAAAAAATAGCAAAATGTATTTAAGCTCATTTCTGCCTTTTCTGCAGATGCCTATTCTATGAATCTTTTGAAATACTGACATAACTTTTTTTCTCCATAAAATATTATCAGGTGTTTGGAACCTTCTGTTTTGCCAGTCAGTGTTCTGTCTTGGAGCCAACTTGCCTCACAGAACAGCTAAGCTGCCATCACATCTGTGCTGTAGGTTTGTTGCAAGGATTCTAGGAGAGCATGGTGTCAACTGCTTGGTCAAGTGGCTAGCCCACACCAACCTCCACTGACAGGACAGTCACTCACACAACTCAAGTCTTTACTGAACGCATCTAAGTCCTAGGCGGTGCAGTTGGAGCCATAACCTCAACTGTCATAACACACTGGAAAGCTGCATCTCATAAACACCAATAAAATAGTAACAGGAAACATGTTTTATTTCATGGTTACTTACTTGTCTGTTCAACAATAAAACTTATTTCTAGAATGATGAAAAAAATTTCCTTACAAGTCAGAATTAAAAACACTGGTATTGAAAGTATAAGTAAATGAGTTAATTTTCATTCAACTTAGACCATATTTAACTGAATGAGTTAAAATACATCTTCCATGGTTGCAGGAATGTGACACTAGAAAACTAACAGAACAGAAGCAGTTAATGACAAGAAAGGCAGAGCCGGGGAATAGTCAGAGATTAAAAATGGATAACAAAGTCAACAATTTGATTGAAGCATTTTAAGAAGTCATATCACTACTCTTTTGTAACTACAGGATAAATTGCCAATCACACCCTGTCTTCAGCGTAAAGTGATTTATTTGTTTAATGTAAGAAGGAATTATTGAATTACTTTATATTAATATAACCAGCAGAAAAAAGATGGAAAGCAGAGTGGGAGGAGAGAGAGGGACAGAAAGAGACAAGGAGGAAAGGGAGTAGGTTGGAAAGTTCAGCTTTTTGAAGGAAGGAGGAAAGATGAGAAGAAGGGACAGACAGACAACATTACAAATAATCTTTGTTGGTTAAAAAAAATAGAACCAATATCTGTGCATTTATTATATGGACGTCAATGTTTTATGAAATACATGGAAACTTTTTAAAAAACAGCTTTAGCATTTTTACATATTTACATGGCATAGTTTGTTCCTAGGAATTTTTTCCATTATTTTCTAAATTGGGGTAGTATTGTTTAATAATATTAGTATAATAATAATAATAGTAGCACTAATAATAATATTAGAATTAATTAATTAACTATTAGTATAATAGTATTAATTTCTGCTCTACAACAAAAGTGTTAGTCATTCAGTCACGTCCAACTTTTTGTGACCTAATGGACTGTAGCCCACCAGGCTCCTCTGTCCATGGGATTTCCCAGGCAAAAATAGTGAAGTTGGTTGCCATTTCCTTTTCCAGGGGATCTTCCTGACCCAGGGATCACACCCAGGTCTCCTGCACTGCAGGCAGATTCTTTGCCATCTGAGCCACCAGCTGTATTTATACCCCATCCCTCTCTGACCTCGCTTCCACCCCTCTAGGTCACCACCGGGCACTGAACTGAGCTCCTTATGCTATACAGCAGGATCCCCCTAACTATCCATTTTTTGATTACTCTCTGAAATATACAATTAGCTCATGTAGCTCAATATCAAAACAACCAACAACCCAACCCAATAAAAAAAATGGTCAGAAGACCTAAACAGACATTTCTCCAAGGAAGACATACAGATGGCCAAAAGGCACATGAAAAGATCTCCCAAGGAAATCTAACATAGTAATAGACCTGACACACTTGCAAATACAGAGACCAACTCATTATCAAATACACTGTGTAAAAAGCCTCTCTTTATATGAAGTGAAGTGAAGTGAAGTCGCTCAGTTGTGTCCGACTCTTTGCGACCCCATAGGCTGTAGCCTACCAGGCTCCTCCATCCATGAGATTTTTCAGGCAAGAGTATTAGAGTAGGGTGCCATTTCCTTCTCCAGAGGATCTTCCCCACCCAAGATTCGAACCTGGGTTTCCTGCACTGTAGGCAGACGCTTTACCGTCTAAGCCACCAGGGAAGTCTTTCTGTCTATATGTGCCTCTCTAAAAAACAAACCACCTAAAAAATACCATAATTAACAATAAAAGGGACAGATCTCTGCTTCCTGATAAACACAAAGTAATTTTGCATTTAGGAATATGTAGGATTAAGGAAGAAACAAGTCAAACTGTTCACATTTGAAGATCACTATGTAAAGTATCCAAGTATCAGACTGATAATATTAAAGAGGAACATAAAATTAGGTATAGACATGATTTTCCTCTTATGTTTATTTTTCCCCTAAATATTTATCTAATAATTTGAAAAGGTGAGATAAAATTCTGAGATCCCTCCAATTCTAAAATTGTAGTTCAAGAATACATGTGTGTTTTACCTATTGATACCATGTATAAAATATATAATTAATAAGAATCTACTGTACAGCACAGGGAACTCCACTCAGTGCTTTCTGGTGACCTAAATGGGAAGGAAATCTGTAAAGGAGTGGATATATGTAAACCTAAAGCAGATTCACTTACCGTACAGTAGAAAGCAAAACCATGGACGGAGGAGCCTGGTAGGCTGCAGTCCATGGGGTCGCGAAGAGTTGGATACAACTGAGCGACTTCACTTTCGCTTTTCACTTTCATGCATTGGAGAAGGAAATGGCAACCCACTCTGGTGTTCTTGCCTGGAGAATCCCAGGGACAGGGGAGCCTGGTGGGCTGCTGTCTATGGAGTTGCACAGAGTCGGACACAACTGAAGCGACTTAGCAGCAGCAGCAGCAGCAGAAAGCAAAAAAAACATTGTAAAGCAACTATTCTCCAAAAAATTAATTTAAAAAAGAATATGTGTATTTTGCATCCCTTCCCTCTCTCCCTCAGGTATATATTGAATATATCTTCTATATAATATGCCAAGCTGGATGAAGCACAAGCTAGAATCAAGATTGCCAGGAGAAATATCGGTAACCTCAGATATGCAGATGATATCCCCCTAATGGCAGAAAGCAAAGAGAAATATACAGCGTCTTGATGAAGGTGAAAGAGGAGAGTGATAAAGCTGGCTTAAAACTCAACATTAAAAATCTAAGATCACGGCATCTGGTCCCATCATCTCACAGCAAATAGAAGGGGAAAAAGTGGAAGCAGAGACAGCTTTTACTTTCTTGTGCTCCAAAATCACTGTGGATGGTGACTGCAGCCATGAAATTAAGAGACGCTTGATCCTTGGAAGGAAAGCTATGACCAACCTAGACAGCATATTAAATAGCAAAGATATCGCTTTGTCAACAAAGGTCCATCTAGCCAAAGCTGTGGTTTTTCCAGTAGTCATGTATGGATGTGAGAGCTGGACCATATGGAAGGCTGAGTGCTAAAGAATTGACGCTTTTGAACTGTGGTGATGGAGAAGACTCTTGAGAGTCCATTGGACTGCAAGGAGATCCAACCAGTCAATCCGAAAGGAAATCAATCCTGAATATGTGTTGGAAGGACCAATGCTAAAGTTGAAGCTCCAATACTTTGGCCAGCTGATGCGAAGAGCTGACTCACTGGAAAAGACTCTGATGCTGGGAAAGATTGAAGGCAAGAGGAGAAGAGGGCAGTAGAGGATGAGATGGTTAGATAGCATCCCTGACTTAACAGACATAAATTTGAGCAAACTCCTGGAGACACTGAAGGACAGAGAAACTTGCTGTGTCGCAGTCATGGGGTCACAATGAGCTCTTCACGACTTAGTGATGGAACACACACACGCTATATTATACATAATCTGCCTTGCTTTCTATAACAGGTAAGTTTCCTTTGAAAATTATTAAGCACTTTGACAATGTGTGGTCTCATTTGTACTGTGATCTACTGAGATAAATCAGTTCTTGGTCTTTGGGTGATTAAGACCTTGCCTGATAGAGCCAGGCTGCCTGGTGGGTTGAGAAGTCTGCTAGCACAGTTCCGGCATTCTGGATCGTCACCCTGGGATCGTGTGTCTCATTTAAGCTTTCTCACTGTGACTGGCCTTAGATTTGAAATAGAAATGAAGGTACTGTGTGTGTTGCTAATGCTTGTGAAGGATCTTTCGAAAGATAACACTACTTTAAAATAATTTGCATGCAAATAATAAAACTGACCTAATGAAGAATCATACTATATTTTGCTCAAATTTCAAACCTTGCCAACATTTCATTGGTGAATATAGAATGATTCCATATAGAATGAATATAGAACAATCCAAGGACGTATCTTCAGAGTGGCATGCTGCCCCAGGACAGACAGAACCCAAGAGTGCAAGCTCGCCTGAGGATGAAGCACAGAGCAGAACATGAATCTTGATGAACCTAACCATTTGGGTGACTGCAACCAGACGGCCAGTGGACCTCAGGGAGGTAGAAATGAACCTCAGCTAGACTGTCTTTTAATCACTAGGCATTTTTCTTTTTCACACCAACTGAATATTTAACAAAAGAATTGTTAAATATGTGGACTGAGGATCCGCATAGGATGCAGATGTTCTCCAGCCTGGACCAAATCACCTGAGTGTGTTGGGGGAAGGCAGATCCTAGGACAGTGGCCCAGAAACAGGGAAAACGTGAAGGCAGAGATTGTTTAAAATGAGCTAATTTTCTTTCATCAGTATCTTACAGTTTTCTGAGTAGAGTTCTTTTGCCTTCTTAGGTAGGTTTATTCCTAGATATTTTAAGTAAGGCAGAAAGAGAAGAATAAATGTATTAGCACATATATGTGGGATCTAGAAAAATAGTACAGATGAATCTATTTGCAAAATGAAAATAGAGACATAAATGTAGAGAAAAAAACATACAGACACCAAGGAGGGTATGATAGATTGGGAGGCTGAAACAGACATATATACACCACCATGTATAAAGTAGGCAACTAATGAGGACCTATTGTATAGCACGGGGCAGAGAAGGGGAAGGTACAATCTGTTCATAGGACATATATTGAGTTAATCTCAAAATGCATTCCAATATATGTTGCTGCTGCTACTAAGTCACTTTAGTTATGTCCAACTCTGTGGACCCCATAGACGGCAGCCCACCAGGCTCCACAGTCCTGGGATTCTCCAGGCAAGAATACTGGAGTGGGCTGCCACAATATACGTTAGATATAGACAAATACTATATGAGTCCACTTACACAAGATACCTAGAATAGTCAGATTCATACAGTCAGAAAGAACATTGGTAGATGCCAGGACCCAGGGGGTGGAGGGTAATAAGGGGGGATGGAGACTTAATAAGGATAGAGTTTTAGCTTAGGAAGGCAAAAAACTCAGGGGACGGATGATGGTGAGAGTTGCACAGCAATGTCAATGGACTTAGTGAAACTAAAGTGCACAGTTAAATATAGTTGAAACAGTATGATTTATATTATGTGACTCTTACAATAAAAAACTTAAAAAAATTAATTGTTTACACTCATCTAGAAATTTTCATTAAAATCATACTCCAGTCGTACAAAAAAAACAGACACCTTTTCACGCTGGACACGTTTCCTGTGCGGTCACTGTAGAACACATTCTGTTAAAATCATTCAATACACAAAGAATTTCATTTGCAAACAACCTATTTAATCACTGTCCTCTAGTCGTACGTGATTATGTTAAATTCTTGACCCACGAATGAAAAAAAAGTCACAAGATGACTGCTTGAAAGACTGCCCTGCCCTCCACAGGTCTTGAATGAACAGGAGGAATTCACGGCATGGGCTCCTGTGCTGTTATTTACTTACTCAGTTCTATAGAGTGTTTTGGTTTTTAAAAGGCACCATATTACAAAAAACCACTTCAAATGTCATCTCGCCTACCTCATCATCTCAAAATAGACGTATCCTGAAACTATGAAAATAATGATGCATTCTAGATTTCCTTCATCCCAGAAGCAATAGATTTTCATAACAAATTAATGGAAACATATAGAGGGGTCCTCAGGAAATTTCCGTCTATGATCACAGTAGGGGGCCCCATGGGCCCCAGGCTTTGATTCTGTCCTGCATCCTGCCCTGTGCCCCATGCCTACATAGCTCCTGGCAGACAAGGTGGTGCTCCAGTGTCTCAGCCACACTGACCGTGGCTGTGGCCAGCCGGCAAGCCTTACTAGCTTTCGAGGCCACGCATTGCTGGTGCCAGCTCCAAACCCAGGTGCTGAGCACCTCCTGCTGCTGCTGCTAAGTCGCTTCAGTCGTGTCCGACTCTGTGCGACCCCACAGATGGCAGCCCATTGGGCTCCACCAACAGCTCCTGGCAGACAAGGTGGTGCTCCAGTGTCTCAGCCACACTGACCGTGGCTGTGGCCAGCCGACAAGCCTTACTAGCTTTCGAGGCCACGCATTGCTGGTGCCAGCTCCAAACCCAGGTGCTGAGCACCTCCTAGCCCCGTGATAAAAACGTGCTCTGGAGAGCCTATAGTTCTCACAAAAATAAAAGACCCGAGGCATGCACTTGAGCTGAAAGCTTGCCCTAGGGCCATGCTGAGCCAAGCCTAGCTCAGATCTACAACCCTAGACAATCACAGCTATACTCCTGATAAATAAATTCTTAATGTTTTGTGGTACTGGGTTTTGCCACTCAGCATTTTTATGGCACTAGTAGACAGTGATGTTAAAAATCCTAGGATAAGCATTAACTTATATACATATATTTGCACATGGTATATAAATATATGTGTGTGTGTGTTTACTTATTTGTTAAAAATATTACATATAGCCTTGAGTGCTCATGCTCTGTTGCTCAGTCATGTCAGACTCTTTTGCGATCCCATGGACTGTAGCCCACCAGGCTCCTCTGTCCACAGGATTCTCCAGGCAAGAATACTGGAGTGGGTTGCCATTCCCTTCCCCAAGGGATCTTCCCAACTCAGGGATCGAATCCATGTTTCCTGAATTGGCAAGTAGATTCTTTACCACTGCGCCACCAGGAAAGTCCACATATAGCTTTATAAATCAAGAAATCAAAATTAATTTAAAATATTAGCACTATGTCTTTCATATGATAATAGATCAATAAATGCCAGCTATTCTATTAATAATACCAGTGAGAACATACTACTCCTCTTAATGATATTAATATTTATATTAATATTGTACTATATTGTTTCAACATAATTATATTAATATTATTATACTGTTAATAATTGCATTATTATTAATTATATTAAGGGGAGTAGTATATAGCTAAAGATCTCCCTGAGAGGAAATGCAAGTTCTTTCTCTAACGCCGTCTCTAATTTTATAAATCCATCCATTGGAATTCACCAGAATGTATTTCCCAAATACTGGAACACAAATCCGTTCTGTATCTCATCACTATCATCCACAGACATTACATCTGGTTGCATCTTGTAAATAATCTGAATGTGGGCTAAAGATTGCCATTAGCATGATCACTTGCATTTAAGCCTCCTGGGTGATGGACACTGAGGAACCCACCTCCCCAGCCTAGAGAGTGGGTAACTGGAGGGAGAGGCAAACAAACCACGTCCATGGCCAGCGCCAGTCAGTGAGCAGGGCTGTGGATGGCTGTGTTAAGAGTGACAGTGAAGAAGCATTTGCCATGGGCATTGGTTGTGGAAAAGTGTGCAAGTTGTTTACTGATGTGTACCTACAACTTTCTCCCCATCCTGAGACAAATATTTTTGGAACATCTTTTACATTATAGTCCTTTTTGCCTGTAGGCTCCAAGGAACCAAAGGAAAAAACACCAATACATGATCTGAAATATTAGGCAGATGCAATTTGCCTGAAGCTTGTACTTGCATTCTAAACAGTAATACAACTTAAAATGTCCTGAATACTTATCATAATAGACAATGCTAACGCTTTCACCTTGAAATAAGCCAGAACCCTGGCAGCAATCAAACTAACATTCATTGGCTAAGTGGCCTCAACCACTTAGAACACATTGGTTTTAAAAACAACTCTCTCTTGGACGTGACCACTCAGAAAGATCCCCTGATGGGAGAAAGCATTAAAACATCAATAGATTCTAGAATCTCAGGATCATCTTTCTGGGTGTCCAGGCCAAGAGTCATAGATTCAAATGACTGTGCTTTCAAGATCTAAAAGCTCTCTGCATTTCTCAAATGAATTTGAGTCAAATGTTCTTGAACTGTGTTTTCAAATGACTGAGGTGAAATCATTTGGGTCGGGGAGAGAAATTGTTATTCAAGCCTATGAGCTGCCAGCAGAATCTTGTCATGTCACTGAGGGACATCCTTCTCATTTAGTCATCTCTTAGAAAGTTTTACTTTGCAGTCTGGCATTGATGAGGACATGTCTAAAGAGCCTCACCCCCACAGCTGCCAGATCAAACTGAGAAGGAAACAGATCGGTCTTGTTACTAATAAAGTAGTTATTACTAGTTGGATCCCTTCATAACAAGTATATAGATTGCTAGAATATGAATTCATAGACATTATTATTTTGAAGTAAAAATGTAGGTTTTAAAAATAAGGGGGAAAATCAAAACAGGACAGTAAGAAAGTCAGTTAAATGCATTGCATCTGTTAATATTACTGTATACCCGTATAAGGAGCTTCCAGAATAGAGTCATAGAATAGAAGAGTTGCTTCGAAAATCTCCCATCAAACAACCAACATTTAGAGCTGTAAGGAATCTACCTTAAATGTTCAAATACTGCCTGCAACCTAAGGATATTGTATCTATAAAGGATTATGTACCCATAGTTTATTTTATACTTGCATATGTCTGTAATTAAACTCTATATTTAATACTATCATGCTTTCTCTGCAATCTTGCAATTTGTTAAATTTTAGAGCCAAATTATTATTATTTTTCTAGATATTTCTTAAAGAACAGTATTTCATACAATATAGCTGAAGCCAAATAAGTATTACAAGAAAATATTATTTTTGTTAATATATAAATACATTATCCTTTCAAAACTATATTCACAGAAAATTAAATGAGTATTACCTGCTGTATGTAATTTGCTTTGTCCCAGACATGGCTTTTAGACTTTTTAACTAGCGTGAGATTGGAAAAGGTTAAAGCTGAAGGTTTTTCTTTTGCTCTTAGTCATCACATAACTGAATTTTCATTCCCTACTAAGAATTTTAGAAGTTGGTTACAAAAAAAAAAAAAACTCAGATATTTCAGGAAAATAACAGTAGTAAACAATTGATTAAAATGTCAAAAATTAACTTTAACAAATTCACCTTGTTTTTTTTGTTTGTTTGTTTGTTTTTTATGTTTAGCCAATTGGGGAAGAAGAAATTGACCAGTAACGGACATACTCTGCCAGCTTCCTATAATTTACACCTGAGAGTTCAGGCCAAAATCTTAATGAATTTTTAAACTCTTATTTGGTTCTGCTTTGGTGTCTTTAAAACCCAAGTAAACTGCATGTATAATAAAGCATTCTTTTTTTAATATAAATTTATTTATTTTAATTGGAGGTTAATTACTTTACAATATTGTATTGGTTCTTAAACAGAATAGTGGATGTTGTTTTGGCACTAATTTCCCATAATAAATACTTTAACCCTCTTTCCAAAGTAAGGCCTTCCTGTGTGCATGTGCGTGTAAGGTCACTTCAGTGGTGTCCGACTCTTTGCAACACTATGGACTGTAGCTCACCAGGCTCTTTGGTCCCTGGGGTTCTGGAGGCAAGAACACTAGAGTGGGTTTCCACTCCCTTGTCCAGGGCATCTTCCCAACCCAGGGGTTGAACCCGCGTCTCTTCTGTCTTCTGCATTGGCAGACAGATTCTTCACCGCTGGCGCCACCTGGGAAGCCCATAAGGCCTTCCTATGTGCTGCCTAATCTGTGAAACTTCCTCTGTTTTTTGTCTGTTCAGTGTGTCCTCACTCCCAGGATTCAACTGTGAAGCCCTATTTCTAATGGAACTCTCTGCCTCCTCCAACCTCCCTTAGGTTAGATGCAGCTGTCATTCAGTAGTTCTGCACACTGCATTCTTCCTTGATAGTATTTATTCATGGAATCATTCACACGATGCTCTTAATTCTCCTTATACTACTGGCCTCCATTAGGCCAGGTCCATGTATGTTTTCTGGACACAACATGCAATGACCTACATGCTTTCAAAGGATGTTCATTTAATGGTTGATTAAATGATAACTTAATCATTTAAATAATGTTTAATATCTTCAGAAGGCTTTCCATTTGATTGGATAATAAATATTCAATAAATACTAAAGGCTTATTAAGTCAAGCCTAAAATATATTTGAGAATATCTACTTGCACTATGAACCCACTTGCATTAGTGGGCTGTGGGATCAAATTCTTAATGATAGAAATGTGTTCCTTCAAATATTAAATATATAAATATTTAATCAGTACATAGCTGAAGTAGAGCAAGCACAATATTTCCCATTACTCCAAGAGTGCTGGGTTGTAAACCCACAAAAACTTCAGGAAGTTGATTTCTCTTGCTTCAGTATTACAGTAAAATCTTTCAACAAACTCCTTTGTGCCAACAGTGTTGCAAAACTTAACTCCTAGGATCAGAGCTGACTGTTGAATGCAGAGCTGCAATTCTCCATAGTAAAAGTTTTGGTTAGGGAATTGAGTCAAGAAAGACTTGCACAAATGCTTCAAATATTTTAGGAAATAGGGAATATCTTTCAGGAATAAATCATCAATCAATACTCTCTTCAAAGATGCCTTTAACACATGTCACAAAATAGGAAAATTAAGATAAAAACTAAATGATGATATCAACCATTTTGAGCATATATATACCAAGATATCTGATGGAAACCGCATTTGCATTTTGGCATGAAAGGTCCATTGAAATCTAAAGACACAGGCATTATCATTTTCCCTTCTGCCAGGAGATACCTGAGAACAAGGCAAAGTGAGCTGACACGGGGCATACTGCTTACAAGGGGCAGGAAAGTTAGGCACAGAATCTGCTTCTCTCTGATTTCCGGGAACATAACATGAAGTGTCTACGTTTCATAGTCAGACTCAACCAGAGGATTGCATTTTTTACACTAAAAATTGAAATATATTTTATGTTTACATGAAACAATTACAAATCCAGAAAAGCCAGTTGGCTACATAGATATAAAGACCCTACAGAATGGTTTGAGTGAAAAATTAAAGAAACAATGACAACTACAAAAAAACAAATCTCATACAAATTAAAAATAAAATAAAACAGAATCCTGGCCGTGTGTTGATTAATTCTCCAACATCAGCGGTGTTATGCAATAGTTTTAATATAGATCAGTAAGAAGTAACAGCAATAAAAAGCAAAAAGCACCATGTCCTGATGAAGCAAAGATGCAGCTAATAACGTGAAAGGGCCAGGAGAGTGAGGCTTGGCTGATTTCACTGAACTCTGGGGATCTCAAACTCAGTCTACTTCTGATAGGAGCCACTACATCAGGTGTCTAAGACTAGAGGGAAAATCCTTGTCCTTCAACAGAAATAAATGAAACCACACACATAATTTTAAATTTTCTAGTAGCCACATTAAAAAAAAGTAAGATAGAATTGATTTTGATAACATTTACCCCAGTGTATTCAAACTATTATCATTTCTATATGCAATCAATATGAGCATTGTTAATGAGATATTTCACATCTATTTTTCCTAAAGTTTAAAATCCAGGTCTCTCTCAGTCTTTCAGCACATCTCAGGTTGGACTGGCTACATTTCTCATGCTCAAAAGCCACATGGGGCTACTATATTGATTAACCAGACTAAATCCAGTTTAAGTTATTTGCCAAGTAGGTAAACGAATTAACTCACAAACTTTTCCACGATTTTCTCCCATACATGGGTAATAACAGTATCTCCCTCCTAATATCATTATGAACATCTTCAGGATTAGTGACTGTAAAGTGATGAAAACCTTGGATAGTCCAGGATCAGCATTATATAAAGATGTCAGTTACTCTAATTAGCTAATCCTAAAATGGCTTCAGTAGTTTTTACAAACCCAAACTTTAATCTTACCATTTTACATAATTTTGAAAAATTGTAATATGAATTTTAAAGAATTGAGTCACATTCACCAACATGCATTCCCTGTGCTGAATTGAAATTGAATTTTCTGATTCATTATTTATAAGAAATGAATATCTTTAAAATGCTTTTAAAATTTGAATGACGCTCCTTGCAGTCAAATGAAAATGTTGCTTCATGTAATAATCCTTCGAAAATGAACGCTTTGCTGTTTTTGCTTTCTTCCTCTGATAATTTAATCCATAATGAATAATAACTAGATTAGACTTTCATATTCACTACATAGGTAAACTAAATGAGTAAGACTTTTATTTTGCTTTACTTTATGGAATATGTGTGTGTGTGTGTGTGTGTACATATATATATTCTTTGCAATTAAGATTGGCGGAAAATACACAGATAATGCAATTTTGTATTTCATAGATAACTGAATAGCATCTTTATACTCTTCCAGGGAGCTAATGAAAATCAGTCAACTGGAAGTTTTCATAATTCATATGTAACAATGTACTTACTCTGAGGAAATTGAAAAGGCTTGAGAAAATGCCGTGCATATCACCAATATAATAAATTGTGTAAAAAAGGAAGATGAAAGCTTTATAAATTAGTTCATGGAGATTAAATGATTTACAAGAAAATTCTAAGACCCTTTAGTCTGTACCACATAAAATTAAACTGCTACCTTTCCTGCAAAATGAGATTAAAGAGTAGGATAAAATAGGTATGATTTTCAAAGCAAGATGTCTGTTCTAAGATTTTTATTTTCAGTACAATTCCACCCAGTGAAATGTGCACCAAAATTAAAGGATTAATCAGATACCATCAGGAAAGTGATCCGTGCATTTCAGAGGAAGGTGCTGTACAAATGAAAAGCGTCGTTTTTACCACACATAAGGGATAAAGTGAGAAAAGTAAGTCTGACGACAGCCACAATCTCTGCTTCATTAATCTCTTCCTCTCTCCTGTCTGGAAAGGTGTGAAGCAGGAGGCTGAATAAGAGAACTGTACACAATTCAATTTCATTGAATTTCAAGCTAATCTGTTCAAAGAAGAAATGCAAAACTTGCTATCAATTGGGAATATTGCCTCTGATCACAGAAGTTCCCTCTGTCAAGATACTTTGAATAGTGACCCACTGTTTTTTAACCACTAGAATAGGATCAGTTCTTTTTTTTTAATAATATGTTAAGTTAAATTATATACAATTACTATTTGACAATTTTTGCTCTGGAGGAACAAAATGTCAAAAGATACAATGTAACTCACCCTAGAGGCTTGATGACCAGGCACTGCTATGACAGTAGTAAGGGATATTGGTGAATGCTGACTTGGAAAAAACAAAGACATGATTTGCATCTTTAGTGTGAATTGAAATATCCTGTAATACCTCCAATATTTACTAGAAAATGGCATGGGGCTCTGACAACCACAGTCGGTTTTTCTTTTGCTTTGTTTTAACGTGGGAAGAATTTCTATTGTCTCAGTAAGTCATCAAAAACAGTAAAAGTTTGTACTCATTCTTTTTTCTTTCTTCCTTTAAATCTTCTTGTCTCTTTCCAATACGTGATTACATTTTAAGCATATGGTTTAAAATAAGAAGTTTTGCAGAGCAATAGGAAAGGGCTTCCTTGGTAGCTCAGACGGTAAAGAATCTGCCTACAATGTGGGCAGCCTGGGTCCAACTTCTGTTTGGGCAGATCTCCTGGAGGAGGGCATGACAACCCACTCCAGTATTCTTGCCTCAGAAATCCCCATGAACAGAGGAGCCTGTTGGGCTATAGTCCATGGGATCCAAAAGAGTCGGACATGACCAAGTGAGCAAGCACAGCACAGCATAGGAATCGTTATTACGTTTTCCTGTAAAAACCAGTGAAATCGCCACTACTCACCTGTGAATAAGACAACTATTCTCTAACAAAGTGTTTCTCTTGACAGAATTTCTGAGAGGGGCTTTAGAATAGTCATTCAAATGTAAACTGAGGGTTAGAAACATAAATAAAATGAAGAGAAATGAAAAATCCTCTTCCTATTACAGCAAGAGACCAAGAAATGACATAGTTTTGCATGTCCTGTCATTTATATGACTTTGACATCGCCAACATTTCCTACACAGCTGGACGGGAATTGTCAGCGATGAGAAAGCAACCAATTAATCCTTTCGATGGCACTTACTGTGCGCTCCATGTGTGCAGACGAGGTAAACACAGCTGCCCTGTCTCTGCCTGACCTGCATCTCTAAGTGAGACAGGACCGCTAGTCAAAGTCTGGGCTCCACAGATGGAGAGCTCTTCCTGTTGGGGGAGGTCCTTAATTCTCTCTGGGATCATGGCTGCATCCCATCAAAGACAGATGGTTGGATTCCCCTTTGATCTAACCTATACCTTCGTGGGGGCTTCCCTGATAGCTCAGCTGGTAAGGAACCCACCTGAAATGCAGGAGACCCTGGATCCATTCCTGGGATGGGAAGATCCCCTGAAGAAGGGATAGGTAACCCACTCCAGTTTTCTTGGCTAGCTGGTGGCTCAGATGGTAAAGAATCAATCTGCAATGAAGGAAACCTGGGTTTGATCCCCGGGTTGGGAAAATCCCCTGGAAGAGGGCACATACCAACCCACTTCAATATTCTTGCCTGGGAAATCCCATGGACAGAGGAGCCTGGCGGGTTACACTTGGACACAACTGAGCGACTGACCACAGCACAACATACCTACATGGAGCCTGTCCACAGATCGCTACCAAAAAACCCACAAAAAACCCTCATTTACTCTATAAACTTTATTCCCCTAAATGAATAACTTATAAAATTAATACCAAAACTGAAAAAGTACCACTTACAGAAATTGACTTCCTTTCTAAAGTAGTTGGGAAATATCTAGAGTGTGTGCTTTTGTGGATTTTTTCAGTTGATCTTAGAAAGAAAAACACGTTCCTAATACCCCACTTTTTATAAGGCAGTATTACCACTGGTATTGTCATCAATGATTTTCTGTGGTGACTTAGTGGTAAAGAATCTGCCTGGCAATGCAGGAGACATGGGCTCAATCCCTGGGTCAGGAAGATCCCTGGAGAAGGAAACGGCAATTCATTTCAATATTCTTGCCTGGGAAGTTCCCAGGACAGAGGAGCACGGTGGGCTACAGTTCATGGGGTTGCAAAGAGACTGTCTTTCTAACGTAGTTGGGAAAGATCCAGAGTGTGTATTTTTGTGTGTTTTTACATATGCTCTTAGAGAGGAAAACACATTTCTAATACCTCACTTTTTATTATGCAGTATTATCATTGGTATGTCATCAGTATGTTTTATTATACCCTTGAGAACCAGGTGATATTGCCTATGTTAGAATATACCACATTAAACCATGCACTGCTTGACAAAATTCTAAGGATGAATGACTTTTCAAAAAAATTGCCTTGTCTTAGTCTTATTTATTTATCTGCCAAAACTCTAATCAACATTGGATTCTAAAACGAACAACAAGATTTCACCCTGCTTTTAAAATCCCTCCAGCAGATGTTATATTTATGCATGATTTACATAGTTGAGAAAAACTATTTCCAGAAATATGGTAAGTTCTCTCTAAGTCACTGACATCAGCTTCATTGATTAATTCATAGACTGAAGTCACACTGTATGTTTTGGTCATAGGAATATATGTATTCAAGGAGAAAACGTATTTTGAAGAAAAAAAAATCAAACATGAAATGCCAGGAGATAGCTTTCCATTAAAAATACAGAAATTACTCCCACCCAGAGCCTGTGTTATAGAAAAAAAATTTGCTAAGATTGTTGAAGAAAATTTTAAAGAATATAAAACTGCCACCAACCCTATCTTAAGACAAAAATTTATGATCTATGTAAGCCACATCCTTTGTATTCTTCCTGCATCTAGCAAGGGAGTTTCTAAAAATAAGTACCAGGAGCTTTCTGACTTGCTTCCTATTTTAATAATGACCAAACACCAATCAATGTGTTGGCTCTTCCCAGAAACCCTAGAGAAACCTGTTCATCAGAGTTCAGATCTCTAGCCAGCATCTTTGCTGAGCCTCTGTGAGGGTCGCCAGAGATATAACTTCTTCACACATTTTAGGAGAGAAGGACACACTGTTAAAATTCAAGAATCCTCAGTAATTCGAGATAGAAACAGCCCAGATAAACCCCTGACATGCAACCTTTGAGAAAATGCATTTGGAGTAATCATACCGTCGCCTGAAAATGTCTGAGTTGTCACTGGATTTCATCAGATATAACAAAACAATTCTAGAGTATACAAGCAGTCTTCTCAGGCTTTGTATCACTGTCAAATGATACAAACACAGTGTAAAGTGAACAGTTAGCCCCTGGAAGTTTGATCCACCCTCTCTAAACGTCTTTACCGTTTATAATAGCATTGTTGTTCAGTCACTCAGTCGTGTCCGACTCTTTGCTACCCCATCGACTGCAGCATGCCACGCTATCTTGCCCTCCACTATCTCCCAGAGTTTACTCAAGTTCATGTCCATTGAGTCAGTGATGCTATCTAACCATCTCATTCTCGGCCACCCTCTTCTTTTGCCTTCAACCTTTCTTTATTATCATGTATTATTGATTAAATAATCAATGACTAGACAATTGAATAAAATCATTTCTGAGCTTTAATTGGAAAGTGATGTAAGTTCCAGAACCAATCACTTTTAGAAAATAATTTTAAGGAGAACTTTTCATCATGTGTATCACAACTTCAGTCTATTTCCAGGAATATGCAATGAACTTCCTGGAAATTGCAGGAAGATTAGATGTAGTCTATCTACAAAATAATGGTTTCATAGGTTTACATATGCCTACAATGAAGCACAGTTTTAACAAATCATCATGCAGTGTCTATTATGAGCGGATACTACCCAGAGATTTGGGGCCTGGGTGAGCAGAGCAGAGAGCTCCAGCCCATGCAGCTGGATCCTGAGGCCAACACCTTCAGCATTTTTGCCCCAGGACAGAAATCGTCCATGAGAAAATGCTCAAGAATATCAAAATCCCTCTTTATTAACTTTGGCTTACTAAAAATAAAGGGTTAGTCGCTCAGTCATGTCCAATTCTTTGTGACCCCATGAACTGCAGTTCACCAGGCTCCTCTGTTCATGGGATTCTGCAGGCAAGAATACTAGAGTGGGTAGCCATTTCCTTCTTCAGGGGATCTTCCTGACCCAGGGATAGAACCTGGGTTTCCCGCATTGCAGGCAGATTCACTACCAACTCAGTCACCAGGGAAGACCCTTATTAAAATAAGATCCCCCCAAATTATAGTTTTGGGAACTCTTATCATAAGGTGGATAAAGTTAATGCATATTTAACTGTACAAATATAATATAGTCCACACAACCATATGCTTTATTAAATAAATTAATAATTTGATGATCCTATCTGTTCATTTCTTGGACTGATGAATATAATATTTTACAGACAATCATTTTTCTACTTACTATAGACATGGTTTAAAAGTCCATCTAAATCATGGCTCGAACAGGGAGCAGATTATGCAACCTTCCATTGGACAGTCAGTTTTGACCTGAGGTCTGACCTGATCAATAGCACCCAGGTTAATATCACTGAGGGCTGGAAGATACCATGATGGACATCTGAAGATCAATAGGATCGAACATGTTAAAGCAAAGCTTTGTTGTCTCACCATCTGAACAACTAACTTAACCATCTATTTCAATTGGCTGCAAATCAGTCAGTTTGCAGTTGTGCCCTGACCCTCTCAGCCTCCTGATACCACAGTCCACCTGAAGTCCCAGTCAGCCTGTGGACATAGGAGATTGATTACAGGGATTTATGACAATATAGTAAGAAGGAAACATGGAGTGCTGGCATCAGTACAATTTTTGAGGGTTCTAGGAACAGAAAAGGAATTCAGCGATATTGTAGAACAGTACGGACAACTGTACTCTTTCTGGCATAGCAGTGCCAGTTGTGATGAAAGAGAAGGAGGCACACTTAATATCATCTGGGTAATTAAGTTGCTAGCCTCCACATGATTTATATCCAGTCATCCTCTCTACTTAATAGAAATACTCCAAGTCATTGTTCTCACCAGGGTTATACTAGGTACAAGGAAGATACATCAGGTTGAAATCTTTCCTTTAGGGAGTTTTTAACGGTGAGGACACACATTCTGGATTTTAGCAATGTTTACTTAAGACAATTTCAAAGTCGTCAATGCGAAAAGTGTTGTCTCTCAAGAAGGGCTGTGGTTGATTTGGAGAAAACCACGACTGCTTTATGTGGATCAGGAAAGACCACCTCCAGAATATCGAGGACGTGACCTCTGGGCCAGGCCCTGGAAGGTGACAGATTGCATATGGAGAAGTGAGAAGGACTCTCATAGGAAAGCCTCGCAACACCATGAAGCTAACAGAGCTAATCAGTTTCCTTGCTGGCTCAATGGTAAAGAATCTGCCTGCAATGCAGAAGATGCAGGTTTGATCCTTGGGTTAGGAAGATCCGTTGGAGAAGGAAATGGCAACCCACGCCAGTGTTCTACCCTGGGAAATCCCATGGACAAATGGAGCCTGGTGGGCTACAGTCCTTGGGGGTCACAAAGAGTCGGACACAGCTTAGTGACCAAACAAAAACAACAACATATGTACATATATATACATGCCTGAATCACTTCGCAGTACATCTGAAACTAAATTGGGTTAGGAAGATCCGTTGGAGAAGGAAATGGCAACCCACGCCAGTGTTCTACCCTGGGAAATCCCATGGACAAGTGGAGCCTGGTGGGCTACAGTCCTTGGGGGTCACAAAGAGTCGGACACGGCTTAGTGACCAAACAAAAACAACAACATATGTACATATATATACATGCCTGAATCACTTCGCAGTACATCTGAAACTAACATGATGTTATACATCAACCACATTTTACTTAAAAAAAAAATAATAATAAGCATGAAGCTAGAGGGCAAAGAGTACCAGCCAGTCACCCCCACAGGGAAGAGATGCAAACAGTGGAGGGTAGATTTAGAAGGACAGTGAAGGGAGGATCACAGAGTTAAAGTTTGTGTGAAACTTTGCCCAGCTTCTTCAGATGAGTCAGATTCAACACAGGTATCTCTCATTTTTTTTTTCTTTCAATGCAAACATAGATCGAGAGCCTTCTGACTGTACCCACACAGTGTGAGGCAAACAGGGGTGAGCACATGTCCCCTGCCTGTATGAGCCCGGGGTTCTGCCGGCTCAGTTTCATTCGGAGGAAGACGGGAACTTCTACCAGGGAAGAGCTACCGGGCACAGTCTGGGGGAGCACCGTCCTGGCGGCTGCAGGTGGGCTAGATGAGCAGGAGCTGGAGAGATCGCAGAGTCAGGCTTGAAGGCCTGAGCAGCGGGTGCCCCGTGAGGAGGCGGCTGCATAGGAGTCTCAGAAATAACTTGCCTCCTTGCTGCTCCCCCAACTCTCCCCAGCAAACGTCCCACCCTTCATGTAAAAGACAATCATCAGCTGATTCATGTCAATGTATGGCAAAAATCTCTACAATGTTGTAATTAGCCTCCACTTAAATTAATTTTTTAAAAAAGGCAATCATCAGTTAATCGAAAGTAAAACCACAGTATAACACAGAAAAGAGGACTCAGAAGCTCTCGGATGAGAAATACACATTAGGACTTATGAATAGATACACAGGATTGTGCCTTGCTTGTATACTTTATATATTGAATACATTATATATATATATGTATATATATATATAAAACACATATTTATTTTTTAAATATTCAATACAATAGCATTCTCCTTATATGAAGGAGTAATCTCTTTATCTCTCTAATTATTAATACATATTTAGCAAAGAGTCAGGCACAGCTGAGCGACAGAACAATAAAATATATTTATGCACATATTTGTACAAATCATATATGTATATTAATACATAATACACATATGTGTGATAAGCTGCTTCAGTCGTGTCCAACTCTTTGTGATCCTATGGACTATAGCCCACCAGGCTCCTCTGTCCACGGGGATTCACCAGGCAAGTATACTGGAGTGGGCTGCTATGCCCTCCTCCAGGAGAATCTTCCTTATCCAAGGATCAAATCTGAGCCTCTTCTGTTTCCTGCATTAGCAGGTAGGTTCTTTATAACTACCCCTACCTAGGAGGCCCACACATAAATATATGCATTTATACACATAATATTATACATTAGGAAGTGAAAACGTTAGTCTCTCAGTCATGTCTGACTCCGTGACCCCATGAACTACAGCCCGCCAGGCTCCCTTGTCCATGGAATTTTCCTGGCAAGAATACTGGAGTGAGTGGAATGGCCATTCCCTCCTCCAGTGGATCTTCCCAACCCAGGGACTGAACCCAGGTCTCCTGCACTGCAGGCAGATTCTTTACTGTCTGAGCCACCAGGGAAGAAATACATTATATATATACACACATATGTAAATCTATCATATACATGTATAGTATCTACATTTGATTACGATTCAACCTAGGGTTGGATTTAGTGACAAAATGGGAGGATTATCTTCAAACAGGTATGTTACCAGAGTATTTGTAGGTGTTAAAAATTTTGTTATTTTCTTTAAGTGCCCATTTTTTTCCTATGGAAAAATCTGCCTGGAAACTCAAATTCTTATGTTTTCAGACGCAGGATCTTGATCCTCCCCAAGGAGCTGACTCATCAAGCTTGTCCAAACCATCCAGTTGTGACTCTAGTCTCCTGCCATACACCTAACACCAAGGCTTTAAGTAATGGGTGCCATGTATTTTTTAACTTAAAATTATAATTTTCCACCTTCTGAGTTTTCTCATAGAATCCCAATGTAATTTCTGAATCAAACCAAACAATTTAATCACATACTTAAAATCAATGGAATTACAAGGCAGATTTATGAAAAGAGAGTGCTGCTACAATCAATATTTTAAATGCCATCATTTGTTTATAGCCAAATTAAGATAATTCAGCTATCACCCTATATATATACTTGCAATATGATTAGAAATAAATCATCAGGAGCAATATGACTCCTGCATTCTGCAGTCAATGCAAGAAGCTTATGGCTACAGAGTCATTTGGTGAAGATTGAAAATAATTAATGATTTGATATAGTGTTTGCAAAAAATTAGAACAATCAGTCACAAAATATTATCTGCTTCAACACTATGTTTTAGCCTGTCACCTCCACCATTATGATAGTGCTAAAGAGCTAAATTTCACATCAGGATATTATGCATCATTCATAATAACATGCAGTCAACATCTTACTGACCAGCATTTTTTATATGTGAATCATAATAGACTATAATCAATTAAGGACATAACATTGAACTAAACACATACAACACATAACTAAAACTCTTGGAACATATTCACAAACTTGTATAATTTATGTGACAGATGGGAGTTACAAGTTCTTAATATTTCATATCACCATGGGTTCTCCTGAGCATATGTTTTCAAATGTATATTGAGAGGAAATCATTCTAACTTCCTAACAATTGTCTCATATAAGGCCATGATTTATTCTAGAAAGAAGTTCAGCTAGTGCCTTTATAAAATTTGTCACAGCTAAACTACAGAAAAATAGTTTTGGACACTGCCTGTTATGTCATTTAATGTCATTTAGATAAATACTATATACAGTTTTCTTTAATTTTAAATTAATTTTAATAAAGCAAACCATACAACAGTATATTTTTCTTAATATCTTGATTACCAAAAAGCTCAGTGAATTCAAAATTAGATTCAATCTTAGCAACAATGATGAGTTTTAATGTTTTCATCTGTATCTGTCTCTTATACACATCTGATTGTTGAAGAAAATTTTAAAGAATATAAAACTGCCACCAACCCTATCTTAAGACAAAAATTTATGATCTACGTAAGCCACATCCTTTGTATTCTTCCTGCATCTAGCAAGGGAGTTTCTAAAAATAAGTACCAGGAGCTTTCTGACTTGCTTCCTATTTTAATAATGACCAAACACCAATCAATGTGTTGGCTCTTCCCAGAAACCCTAGAGAAACCTGTTCATCAGAGTTCAGATCTCATATTTTTTACTTTGGTCATAATCTCCATATACACACACATAAACACACACACATACACATATGGAAATACAAGTGAAAATGGATACATACTTATATAAATATTGTATTATCTTATATGATATTGTATTATCTAATACAATATAAATATTGTATTATTTGCATATATGAAAGTGAAAGTGTTAGTCACTCAGTTATGTCCGACTCTTTGCAACCCCATGGACTGTAGCCCGCCAGATTCCTCTATGTGATTCCACAGGCAAGGATGCTGGAGTGGGTAGCCATTCCTGATTCTCCAGGGGATCTACCCAACCCGAGGATCAAACCTAGGTCTCCTGCATTGCAGACAGATTCTCTACCATCTGAGCCACAAGGGATGCCTATTTGCATACATAAATAAAAGTAAGTAATAAATGAATATATTCTTATCACATGTGTATATCATTTAATTTTCTATATACAGGTATAATAAATGTGCTTTCATATTTTAATTTTATCTTCATATAAATAAAGCATATATGGTTAAATATTTCCTTGAATAAATTGCATATCTGGCCACATGACATATGGTTGGGAGGAAAATGCCAGTAAAAGGAAGCAATATCATTAGAAATGAGGCAAAAATATAAATACACAAGTGTTTTTAGCAAAACAATCCTTATACAGAAAGCAGCCACCAGTACAAATTAACTCACAGTCTAATAATAGTGTCTACACATCATTTTATCATCTGCAAACCAGAAACACCTTCATCTCATTAAGCCTCAGCACAGGATGTATGTAGTATGGTTTGTTTGCCTCTTTGAGGGTAAGAATCAAGAGCTGTGAAGTTTACTAAGGGATGTTTGGTTTGTTAAAGGTGAAAATAAGGTTTGGAACTAGGTTTCTGATTCCAAAACCTGCGATTCAGCTAATGACCAGGTCTCAGAATCCTCCTTTGTAAATGGGAAAAATGATATTATTTACCTTCAACAGCTTTCCATGTGAGAAATAAATGGCTTAGGAGATATAAAAGGTTAGAATAGCACAAGATAATAACAGCATGCTCTTGAAGGGTTAGACGCTGCTGTTGTACTTCAGAGTTTATGGCATATGGACTATATTTACTTCCATTGTATTGTTGACATTCAGGTCCCAAGAAAGATGGACTTATTTTTTGATGGAAGAAATATTGATACCTATTACTTTGCTTAGTCCCTCAGTCATGTCTGACTCTTTGCAACTCAATAGACTATAGCCCACCAGGATCCTCTGCCCATGAGATTATCCAGGCAAGAATACTGGAGTGGGTTGCCATTTCTTTCTCCAGGGGAACTATAATATTTGACATTTTAAACTGAACAGAAACTAAATCCTTGTTAAAAATTCTTTCTATACATATACACATAACATGCCTCAGGCCCAAAAGGAGAATTTATCTGTGTCCTTTTATTTAATATGGAAATGGGTCTCCTGAATTGATTTCATATTATCTAATTATCTTGCAAGATTTAAAGAGCAAAGTAAATTTCATGATTAATTTTTAGAAAGATTGTTATCAAATTTATGGTCTACATACCATCAACATATTGTAATATATGGTAAGTACTGTCCTATGTTACTTGGGTCTTTGGTTTCCTTTGTATTAGACTCTTTAACTTTTTATATCTGTCACATAAGAAGAACATCCACATCCTGGTACTTGTCTTCAAATTTTCTCCTCTTCAGTTTGAAATATCAAGCATTCAGTCAACAGACATCTGACCTGTCCCCTGCCTCTTGATCTTTTTTATTCAATATGTCCGATAGGTGCTCTCTTTGGAAATGCTCCTGTAGAATTCTGTCAAATAAGATTATTGAACTGCAAGTGCTTGTGTAGAGTCAATAGGCTGCTCTGCCACACAGCAGGGTCACGTGCTGAGGGCCAGAATGTCTGGAACCATCAGCCCCTGAAGCTCTAAGGAGAAGAGCCAGCAGGACGAGGGAAGGCCTGTGAAGACAGGCAGGATGCTGTCCTGTGGATTTCTCCACGTATGGAGGACCAGCTATGCTAAAATGTGTCATTTAGAAGTATTTTTAATTGACCAACACATTATTTTTGACAGTTATAGTATTGCTCTATTCACCAACATCTAGGTTTCCAATCACAGAAGTTTCCCTTCTTGGAAGAAAAGCCCTATGTCCACCCGCCTCGTACCTTTGGCCCAGTGAAAGCCATCAGAGAGGACGGTCGGAGCCAACACCCAGGTGGGGTCTCCTCCCATTCCTCTGTGACGCACAGCCCCCGACCTGGTGCGTGCAGGCAGCACCCTCTCCTGATTCACAGGGAGGATGCCATTCCTGTTGGGCAGCAGCGCTCGGACCGCGCAGAGCAGAGACTCGGCACAGACCGCCGGCTCGGGAGCTAGGACACAGTCAAGAGGGGCGCAGAAGCTTGAGCACGGAGAAGCAGCATGGAAAGAAAATAAGCAACACACGCCCACATTGTCAAACGAACACTTTCTAATAGGGCTTCTTTAGTGACCGGAACATCCATGGGGATAATAGTAAACGATCACTAGTTTCGCATAGTTTTCCCATCAATGGTGTCTAAAGCCCATCTAAGAACCACGAGAAGATGGTCATTAACCTTTCAGCCTGACACAATAAGAGACGATAAGCTAAGAGGGGGGAAAAAGACTAAAGAAAGGTATAAAAATGAAATGAATACGGCAGAAGTTCTCTGAAATTATTGAGGTGAATTGGGAATAATTGAAGACTAGGCATTCTGGTCATTCAAGTGTCTCTGTGAATTCCTTCCTGTGGCTGCAGACTTTAAGAATGAAGGAGGGTAGAGATTTGTGATCAGATATGTAGACATATATTCTATTTTCTGCTTCTTTTACACGACCTCAGACTCAGTCTGCTCTTCCATAGAATGATGATAATATCTGCCTTCTATATCGTGGGTGCAAATGAAGGGTCCGTATTGTTACTATTTTTATATGTAAAGGATTTGAGATGTTTCCTTAATCCCCAGATATATATACCTGTCTATCCTCAAGTTGTATTTTCCTAATGCTGAAAAATAGTAAAACAGTTCAATCTTCATAAACTCAGTGTGATTTCTCATAGATGGCCCGCCTCCAATTCTTCCACCCCAAGAGGAAAAGCATGCAGTCAGAGTCCTGCTGTATGTGAAGACGCTGGAGTGATCACTTAAGGTCAGGCTTACATCTCACAGGACATTGGACCTCTGTCTGAGTCAGGATTCCTCATTTCTCATTTGCAACCAGGCCACTGTGATGCTCAAGTCATGTCAGGGATGCAAAAACATTTTATAAGTATAAAGGGTTATTTTGATATTTCTATTTGGAATTATTGCTGAAGAACAGCTTGGTAACATGTATTGATGTAACCCAATCAGTTGAAGAATCCATTAATTATACAAACTTGATCTGAAAAATAAAACAGATACAAAGAAATACAACTTCCCCCATAAAACACTTAGGCACTACTTCTTGAGTGTTTCCATGGCAACTTACTTTCAAAAATCTCATACTATATACTGGTAACATATGCAATGTTATAGATAGTCAACTTTCTTTTGTGCATGTTCTAAGTGCACCATGGAATTCCTTAGTGTAATATGCAAATGCACCATCACTGTGTGTCCCTGGTAATCATGATAATTCCTACATTATCTTCTGTGTGTGTGTCAGTTGCTCAGTCATGTCTGACTGTGCAACCCCATGGACTATGGCCTGCCAGGCTCCTATGTCCATGAAATTTCCCAGAAAAGAATACTGGCATGGGTTGCCGTTTCCTTCTCCAGGGGATCTTCTGGCCTAGTGATAGAACCTGGGTCTCCTGCAATACAGGCTGATTCTTTACCAGCTGTGCCACCAGGGAAGCCCACATTATCTCCTGATGTCTCTGCTATTTAGAAAACTAGGGAAGTTCACAAGATTGCCGGGAGAAATATCAATAACCTCAAATATGCAGATGACACCACACTTATGGCAGAAAGTTAAGAAGAACTAAAGAGCCTCTTGATGAAAGTGAAACAGGAGAGTGAAAAAGTTTACTTAAAGCTCAACATTCAGAAAACTAAGCTCATGGCATCTGGTCCCATCACTGGATGGCAAATAGATGGGGAAACTGACAGACTTTATTTTGGGGGGCTCCAAAATCACTGCATATGGTGACTGTAGCCATGAAATTAAAAGACACTTGCTCCTTGGAAGAAAAGTTATGACCAACCTAGACAGCATATTAAAAAGCAGAGACATTACTTTACTAACAAAAGTCCATCTAATCAAGGCTATGGTTTTTCCAGTAGTCATGTATGGATGTGAGAGTTGGACTATAAAGAAAGCTGAGCACCAAAGACTTGATGCTTTTTAACTGTGGCATTGGAGAAGACTCTTGAGAGTCCCTTGGACTTCAAGGAGATCCAACCAGTCCATCCTAAAGGAAATCAGTCCTGAATATACATTGGAAGGACTGATGCTGAAACTCTAATAGTGTGACCACTTGATGCAAAGAACTGACTCATTTGAAAAGACTCTGATGCTGGGAAGGATTGAAGGTGTGAGGAGAAGGGGAAGACAGAGGATGAGATGGTTGGATGGCATCACCAAACTCAATGGACATGAGTTTGAGTAAACTCTGTGAGTTGTTGATAGACAGGGAGGCCTGGCATGCTGCAGTCCATGGGGTTGCAAAGAGTTGGGCATGATTGAACAAGTGAAATGAACTGAGTACAAACGAGGAAATGGTGAAACTAATTTTTTCAAAGAGAGAGCCATATCAGTTATGCTTAAATCCTGAGCAATAGTGATGTTCTGGTGTCATAAGTGATGTCATCCTTCCTAATTTCCATAGCAGATGCCACCACCCTCTAGCAATGAGGTGAGTGAAACTGAATGAAGAGTGCAACTGAATAAAGATCAACAAACTCAGAGTCATGACACCTGAATTCTGTTCCTGTTATTTGCACACACTGCTTGTGTAGAGCTAGGAGTGCAGACATCTTCATTGCCAAGTGCAGGAAATTACATTTGCTTGCCTATTTCAGGTATTTAAAAAAAAATCAAACTGAATAAGGTGTCTCAAAAAATGCAGTGTAAAATAAAAAGTATTACAAAACACAATGACGGCAGATGTCATAAGTTTTTTTTTGTTTTTTTGTTTGTTTTTTTTTACTAAAATTATCCTTTCTTTTCCTTTTCCTCTTCTTTTCTTTTTCTTCTGGGCAAAAATTTGCATCTTTCAGATACTTCCATCTGCTTTCCTACCCCCTCCCCCAAACTGAATGCTGAAATCCCCTAAATTTAACTGTGTGTCAATATATTCCAGGAAAGTAAAATAAAGCTGTCTGATGCATGGTACTGTATGACTTGTCCACTGTATTATCTGCCATTAATAAACAGGGCCAGAGCTTGATTTGTGCTAAATGACATTCCAAATGTCATTCAAATCCTAATACTGTAAATCATCATAATTTTATTTTTAGTCAAGAGGTAACTATGTTCATTGTCCTATTTACCCTCAATTTCTGCTGATATTTTTAAATTCATATTCTATATGAATTCAGGAGGATTTTAAAAATGGTAATAGTCAACATAAGTGGACTGTACCTGAATCAAGGTACATCATATATACTTAGGCTGGGGATTACCAGACAAGTAACCTGTTTCTGGTTCAAAAAGACTATTAATAGGGGGGGGAAAAAAAGGCATGAGAAGGGTTAAGATCAAATTTATTTGGAGCAATATACAAAGATGAAAATATAAAGACACTTCAGAGACTTTGCCCATAATTTTCATTTCAAATTTAATCAATTATGTACAATTTCTTACATCTATGCTTTCATCAGAATAATTTAATATTTGTTTAAATGATATTGATGCTTTCGAATGGTGGTGCTGGAGAAGACTCTTGAGAGTCCTTTGGACAGTAAGGAGATCAAACCAGCCAATCCTAAAGGAAATCAATCCTGAATATTCACTGGAAGGACTGATGCTGAAGCTGAAACTCCAATTCTTTGGCCACCTGATACAAAGAGCTGACTCACTGGAAAAGATCCTGATGCTGGGAAAGACTGAGGGCAAGAGAAGTGGGTGACAAAGGATGAGAGGTTTGCATGGTATCACCGACTCAATGGACATGAGTTTGAGCAAACTCCTGGAGACAGTGAAGGACAGGGCAGCTGGTGTGCTGCAGTCCAAGGGGTCTCAAAGAGTTGGGCATGACTTAATGACTGGACAGCAATACATAAATGAGACTGCTTTTAACTTCTAGATGTGTCAATCAAATATCTTAAGAACATTCCTCAATTTGAGGAAACCATATTTCAATATATCTTGTCCCTTTCATAATTTTCTTTTGCATTTGATTCATCATCTCTTCCCCTATATTCAATGTTAATTTGAAAAAATACACTGTGCGCTTCTGTGACTAATATTTTCGGTTGATAATCAATTTACTTGGACTTTATCTCTGATGATCCCATCTAGCAACCATCTGGGGAATCCAGTAATTAATTTTATTTCACCATATCCAGTTCTTATTTCATCACTGTGTCTGTAAAATGCATTTTTGCCACTCTGTCCACTAAATTTATTTTAAGTGATGTCTTGATAGAGCATGACGTACTGGTGTCAAATTGAAATATTCAATACTTTATACAGAAACTTTAATAATTTCTGGGCTATGTAGGATATGTTTAACCCTAGGTTCTTCTTAGGTTTAATCCAGAAGTTTAAATCCCTTAATGTTCTAACTCTCATGCCTATAGTTTCAAATGGTGAAACCTTTGCAATTAAATATAAATGAAACTTAACTCTTTTCTCTAAATTTTAGGGTTTTTAATGACTTACTCTTCAATGATTTTTAAATGTTATATTTGCAAAGACATTTCTCTACAAATATGACTGTGAAAAATATGAATTATTTTATCTTACTTTTCTGCTGCACAATGAATTTATCATTATCCTCTGTATTTTTGATCCTGTCTTCATAAAATCCAAGTTCATCAAAGTTTTCTTTTTTAATGTTTTCTTTTTATTAAAGGTTTTTTATATACTTCACAATCATTGGCTGTGGAATTTTTCATTTTAGGGGATCATTTCTCTCAGATAGCTTCCTAAATATGAACCAGGGAAGTGGGGGCAGTGGTTAGGGACTGCCTCAGCCTTTCCTTGGTGAATATTTTCTAACAAGATTCCTGGCAGATTTATTTAAAATATATCAATGCTTTATTCATCAGTGAAAATAAATGTTGTATTCATTTTATTTTAAAAAGCTATTTAAATAAATATATTATTTAAACAAATGCAACATTAAAATAAATAAATGAAGCATTCTGTTTTAAGGATATGTATCTGAGAGAGATTGACTAGCCAGTCTTCAGGAGTTAAGAGATTATTTTCACCCTGATTTACTGAAAAACTTCCATTGAGCACATTTGTGTTAATTACCTATAGACCCTTAAAAACTGTATTATACTCCAGGGTGCTTGTGTTTCCCCCAAAGATGTTTTGTTCAAGGTTTATAGTCTGACTCATGTTTAGACCTCTCAAATAATTTTAATCTACAGGCACGAACTATTCAAATATTAGTTTACTTGTCCTTTCATATATAGTATGTTTCCTCAAACAATTGCTTGAAACACAGTGAACAATAACAAATGTTATGCTTAAGAGTTTTACAGGTAAGATGATCAAAATGTAGAGTCTCAACATAACAAACTTTTATCAAAACGTATATTAAATTTTTAAGCCAGTTAGAATCAAAAGCAGCCTATTTTTGTAAGAATATTCTTCTGGTTTTTTTTTTACAAAATTATACAAAGTTGATTTTTCAAGATGGCAAGTTATCCCATAAGGTAACTGATTTCCAAACATAAACACAGCTAATTTAAATGTTTTAAAAGCTATGCTATGGTCACTTAATATTCTAAAAGCTTAGTTAATATTTTATGGGAAAAAATACACTCCATATATTTCTGTTAACATCAATGAAAATTATGTCAGCATATTTGTTGGGTTTTTGTGTAGGTAAAAGAAAATAGAATAGCATAATTGTCAACACTTAGCCTGAATGGGGAAGAACACAGGGATTTTCCTACAGCTACTTGATGGCATCAGGAGGGAGCTGTGAGGTCCAGGCAGGTAACCCGACACTTGACCTGCTTTCAGTCGGAACCTTAGAGGAAGTAAGACCTCAGTTCATGGCCTTCTTGTCCTGAAGTCAGATCCTCAGGCGCCTTCTGGCTCTTCGCTGCCCGTGCCATCTCCTGCTCCCTTGAGTGTGTGGCAAACCCCAGCCCATCCTGTCACCCTCCCTTCCTCCAGACCCCTCACCTGAAGCATCCCTCTTTAAAGCCAAGTCCCCTGCAAGGGCTGACTGGCACAGGCTGGGGGATGTAATGGGGCAAAGTGTCAGGCACACAAAAGGCAAGCCAGCCAGACTCAGAGTTCTCCCTGGACACCTCATTCTGCTCATGGGAAAGTCACGAACTCCGCCTCTGCTTCCTTACCCTTGAAACGGATGAAAATGGTTGCCTAAGTATGAGACATCTATTGATACCAAGTCTGAAAATGCTTACAGAGTACTGGGCTTAGAATAAAAACATTCACTGCACACCTACTATCTAGTAGTTAAACGTATCCGAGAAGGTCGATCAGCTCAAATCCTCAGAGTGAACTGGTGCCCTGTTGAGATCAGACGTCTCCTGAGACTTTTGTGAATGAAAACTCATTAAGAAACTACTGACTTAGGCACCCACCCAACAGTGTATCTTTCCACGCCCCCATGATGACCCTCATCATCTGCCTCTGTGTGGCACTGATCACACTGAGGACTATGATTTTATGTCCTTGTCCTTCCTCAACCAGGGAAACCCCAGTGCTGAAGACCTGGCTTCTGAGAATCTCAGCTCCACACAGGCCCCCGGGCCAGGCCTAACAAATCCAACACCTGTGAAGAGTTCTGCTTCCCATAGTGAGATTATGAAAGAGAAAACGGTCCTTCCAACCTGCATTTCTACAGCAGAGCATGCGACTTAAGTCCAGTAAAGAAAAGCCACTGTCAGATTGTCGTTTCCTTTCTTGTTTCTGCGTCCCTCACTTCAAGAATCTATAAAATCCTAATGCATTGTGGATATCTGATGACTATGGGAAAAATAACAGTTAGCCACAGAACAATGGTAGGAGAACTGAATTTGCATTTTTATGGAACCATTCATTCTTTCAAGCAATTATTTGGGGCCTGCTTTGGTGTTGGCTTTTCAGGACAAAGGATGGAGAAACTACTGGTCCTGACAACTTCCTACAAGCAGGTCACACTCATCTTGTAAAGAAGGGACATGATTAGGGCATTGTACCTGCAAGAGATGGACAGACAGATAGACAGATAAATATATGATAGATAAATGGATAGATGAGTACGTGGATGGATGGACAGATAGAAAGCTGAGCCTGCTTTGGTGTTGGCTTTTCAGGACAAAGGATGGAGAAACTACTGGTCCTGACAACTTCCTACAAGCAGGTCACACTCATCTTGTAAAGAAGGGACATGATTAGGGCATTGTACCTGCAAGAGATGGACAGACAGATAGACAGATAAATATATGATAGATAAATGGATAGATGAGTACGTGGATGGATGGACAGATAGAAAGCTGATACGTAGACAGAAGATAGAAAGATAATAGATGACAGATGATAAATTAATGATATAAGGTAGGTCAACATGTATTAATAGATACATGATAGATAGATTGCAAATAGATAGTAAATAGGTGATAGATAGGTAGGTAATAGATTATATAGAGAGACGATAAAAAGACAGATGATAGAACAACAGGTCCACAGGTGATTTGACAATTCTTGGTACAACTGCTAAGGGCTCACAAAGGAAAGTCTACTTCCTGCTAGAGACAACTTTGTCCCACAACTTTGTGTTCTTGAATCTCCACTTCATAGGAATCTTTGCATTCTAAGAAATGAATGCAGAGAATCAGGCGTAGGCTACTCTAAGGTGAACAGGAGATGAGAAGGGGAATAGAAATTAGACAGGTGAGAGATTCCGGAAAGAATAAATATCAGAATGACGCCTCTGGAATGAAGTCTAATGAACTCTGTGTGAACCTCCCAGAGACTGTTTACAGTGGGAAGGGTGTGAGCAGCTCATCAGGAAGGCATTGAGAAGCCCTTCATTCTGGGGCTGCACCAGGCCGGGAGCGAATAGCAGGACGATCAGCCCTTTGCTTCAACCACAAACATGCAAAGTCAGAAAGTGGGAAGGTGCTTTTTTTTTTTATTCCATTTTACCTAGTCCTTAGAAGAAAGAGGAACTGTCAAAACTTCATTAAACCCTCAGCTATTCAATGGACAAAAAACCCTGAGATCTGAAAAATACAATTATTTGCAGATGTCTTTTCATTTTCCACACCTGACAGAAAGAGCCAGGATTGCACCAGCAGATTATAATTACAGCTGGAAAACCACAGCTCCACTTGGGGTTTTCATTTTGGTTCACATCGTTGTACTAGATCTTCAATGGTTGTTGCAACACCCTTATAATTACCATCCTTAATAATAATCCTTATTATTAAGAATAAAAAAGGAGCTGTCATTTATTGGGTACCAACAAATGACAATGTGGAAGGCCTACTGTATGCCAGACATTCCAAATATGACATCTGATTTGGCTGATGTCGAAACTGTAATTGCATTAGACATACTTTGTATGGTTGAGGAAAAAAGGGTCTCAAGGCAGTTAAATAACTTTTCCATAAAGTCACACAGATTAGAATATAAGCCAAGGTCTGCCTGACTCCTTAACCACCTTGTTTTCTTAGGCTACTCTTTCAATTTCATTATAAACGCTACCTAATGATAGCATTCTCATCCCTCCATACTCTGATGTAATGGTCGATGAATATCCACAGGACATTTGGAAGTAGATGCCTGCATCCGGGCTTTGAGATTCCAGCCTAAGCCACATGATTTTGGAAGAGATGGCTCTAAAATGCCAGCCTCACCTCCTGGCCACATACACTTATCAACAAGACCACAGCAGCTCCCACACAGAGGAGAGCTGGCGGAAGGGGACTGTACGCACCAGCAAACACATCCGCCTGGAGGGCCAGGCCCTTGAGATCGAATCTGCTCTTTTGGGAGCTCAGCTGCTGGGGCCCCAAACTTCCGCGGACCTAACAGGTTCGGAAGGAAGGGACTCCTTGGAACCAATTCCATCCTTTACCTGACAACCGAACTCTGCGTCTCTTTCTCCATCTCTCCTACAGACCTTGGTGCCCTGCTCGCTGACCTAACTTGCCTCCCTGCTTGCCTTGCCTCTTCATCATACGCAGACGCACCAGCCGACGCTTATCAGATGCTTAGGATGCATCAGGGATAGGACGCGAGACGCTAGGAGCCGGTCGGGAGGAGAACGGCGCCGTGAGCAGCCACCAATGGACGGTCCTGCTCCAAGGTCCGGAGAGGGTCCCAGCACTCCGAGCACACGAGGGGCTGGGCACGCCGAGAGAGAACCTGGGTGATGGAGCCATGCGCTCCGCTGGAGACTAGTTTAAAGGGTTAACCAAAACATGGCGATACTTGATTCCTACCAAGGACATCAAAAACGGCTTTAGAGAAGAGGTAACAAGGCCATAAAGAAAAATCATAAGTTGTCCCTGTAAAGAAGTTGGGAGAATTTGAATCGGCAGAAAGAACGGTAGGGACAAAAGCAATGAGACATCACGAAGGCATCTGGATTATGGAAAGCACTGGTCGTCTACTTGGAGTTCAAAATACGAGTAGTTCAGTTTACTGAGCATATAGTAGTGTCAGGCACAGCCAATAACTGCTTTACATACTACATTATCACGTTTACTTTCGGATAACAGAAACTCGCTAGTAAATGGCCACCTATCTCCACATCATTGATAGGGAATTAAAGTGGAGAGGGATTAGCCTACTAGGTTCGCACATGAGAGCGTGGACATAGCTAATCCCGCCGTGTCAAGGCCAGCAAGTTTGACCTCCATGATAGAAGAAGGCGTGTTTGTGTGTGGGTGTGTTGGGAGGAGTGCACATTTCGAGGAGTGCACGCACACAGTAGATATCAAATGGTTCGGAACTCTTGACGGCTGAATTCCTTGTTCTAGAAGCTTCTAGGCTGATCCCAGGAAGAATGCCTGGGCCTGCCATGGTCACCATCTCTGACTAAAAACCATCAGCTTGATTCACTTCCACGGGTGCACAGAAGTTATCTGATGGAAAAAACCTTCCAGTTTTTATTGGATTTAAATATGTATGTGACTATTCCCGGATTTCTCATGCCTTGAGTAAATTGAAACTGAGTTACCTTGAGCTATCCACAGCAGATAAATTATTACAGAGAATCGGGTGTTAGATTACAAATGGAGTGTATGATTATCAAAAGCAAGGATGCTAAATATTTATCATGGATCCTTGCTGTGTAGCTGATGCTTCTAAGTAGAGTGTTACTTGCAACAGCAAATGTTTGACCACATCTAGTGGGAGGAAGGTAATTCTTCATAAAATTTAAAGCAACTGTTGATTTACACTGACTTCTGTTGAACAACAAGTCTGCTTGTTCTGTAAGTTGACAGAACAAGCAATCCCGTGAAAAGTTCTTCCAAGTAACTAAAATAGAACCCTGCAATCAACTGTGTACCAGGACTAGCTTTCCACTCTAACCATGCTGTATATATTAATAAAACAGTGTACACGGCTTCAGTTGAATATCAGCAATTAAAGGACCTGGAAGATCCTTCCTTTATAGAGATAATGCCCCACCCCATGTGGCTATTGTTGTTCACTCACTGTCGTGTTCAGCTCTTTGCAACCCCATGGACTGCAGCATGCCAGGCTCCCTGTCCTTCACTATCTCCTGAAGTTTGCTCAAATTCATGTTCATTGAGTCAGTGATGCTAGCTATCTCTTCCTCTGTTGCCCTCTTCTCCTTTAGCCTTCAATCTTTCCCAGTATCAGGGTCTTTTTCCAATGAGTCACTTCTTACTAATAAGCTGACCAAAGTCATGGAGCTTCAGCTTCAACATCAGTCCTTCCAATGAATACTCAAGGTTGATTTCCTTTAGGGTGGACTGGTTTGATCTCCTTGCAGTCCAAGGGACTCTTGAGTGTCTTCTTCCGTACCACAATTTGAAAGCATCAGTTCTTTGGAGCTCACACTTCTTTGTGGGATCCAATTCTCACATCCATATGTGACTACTGGAAAAACAATAGCTTTGACTACACGGACTTTTATCAGCAAAGAGATGTCTCTGCTTTTTAATATGCTGTCTAGATTCGTCATAGCTTTTCCTCCAAGGAGCAAGCATCTTTTAATATCATGGCTGAAGTCACTGCAGTGATTCTGAAGCCCAAGAAAATAGAATCTGCCACTGCTTCCACTTTTCCTATCCATGGTTTCTCTTCACTACCTTAGAACACAGGAGAGTTTTGCCTTTGGCCCCATTTTAATATGAAAATAGCTCCAGGATGCAATATCACACTTGGCCAGTAGGTGCCACCACCAACCACATGATTTTTAAAATTGAATCCTAGTGATCATCCAATGAATTATTTTTGTTTCCTGTTTATGCAAATGAGGAAAGAAAGCAATGGCTACTTTTACAAATATCTAAGTCATACAAATGAGTCAAGGATGTGTTAGCAGGTGAGTTAAAGCTGTATTTTCAAAAAATAGTACTTGAATACGGTAAAGAGTTGGAGGTGGGGGGGATGTTTAGAAGGTAAGCAGTGTAGTATCTGGGAAAGATTGAAGGCAGGAGAAGGGGATGACAGAGGATGAGTTGGTTCGATGGTATCTCCGACTTGATGGACAAGAGTTTAAACGAGCTCCGGGAGTTGGTGATGGACAGGGAAGCCTGGCGTGCTGCGGTCCATAGGGTCACAAAGAGTCACACACGACTGAGGGACTGAAATGAACTGAACTGAACTGATTGAAGTGCAGTATCTACTGAGTGCATGTCATATATGAGGTACTTTAGGGACTGGGGATTAAAGTAGGTAAGACTTTTACTTGATATAAAAAAGCATTATTTTTAGAGAGAACACATACCTAACTAAAGCATTATAATTCACATTCATGTAAGTTCTAATGATAGTATGAGAAAATGCAAAGAGAATTGAGTAGGTAAATGCCTTGTGGAGATCACAGAAGAGGGGAAATTTGAGCTGGGTTGTGGAGGGTCAGTAGGTGAAGAAGAAAAGGCAGGGCTTAGCCCTTGTCCAAGGAAGGCCATTGTAAGAAGAGTTCTAGCAGAGCAAGGTGATGGGTGGGAAACATCTAGCGGTGGGAAAAGATGGAGGAAGTCACTAGATCATGCAGAAATGTAAAAAAGAAAATTCAGTTCAGTTCAGTCGCTCAGTCGTGTCCGACTCTTTGCGACCCCATGAATCGCAGCACGCCAGGCCTCCCTGTCCATCACCATCTCTTGGAGTTCACCCAGACTCACGTCCATCAAGTCGGTGATGCCATCCAGCCATCTCATCCTTGGTCGTCCCCTTCTCCTCCTGCCTCCAATCCCTCCCAGCATCAGAGTCTTTTCCAATGAGTCAACTCTTCAAATTAGGGACTGTCTTACACACCACACAAAGAAGTTTAGACGGTGTCCTGTAGATACTAGGAAACTGGGAGTCATGTATTTTTGAGGCAATAACTAGGATCAGCATGCAGAGGGAACCAAAGAAGGCAGGGCTTCAAGTCAGGGGCAACAGAAGAACACACTCATCAGACAAGAGAGAAGATCCAGGGCTGAGTTAGGAGAGTGATGAGGGGAGGGAGAGGCGGAGCCCTGGTTGATACACCCGTGGGGTGAGATTGGAGAAGATGAGGGATAGGCTGGTCTTAAGGAGGGAAGACTTGGAGAGCTGAGCGTCTAGGCAGATTCTGAGGGCAGTAATCCAGGATGGACGGACAGGACACCAGTGACCAAGATGGAAGAAACAAGGGGTAAACCAGTTATCTTGGAAGTGGGGTGGGTGGTGAGTGGAGGCTCTTCTATGCTGGATTTGAGATACCTAGGAAGCATTTAGGTAGACAAATCCACAGGAGACTGAACCATGAGGATGGCTAGGCTAAGAGGTAGAGATTTTGGAATGATTCAAACACAAATTTCATCCTCCAAATTTTACACAAGAGTAACTTGATTTGCTCGGGTGATAAAATTTAATAAATATATATGTGGTACATTTAACAGTTAAAACACTATTTTCTTTTATCTGTCAAAGTAGATTCCCCCTTGATTTTGGCCACTTTTAGTTTAGCATCTACCTACCAAGCACCTCCAGCTAGGAGGCATAGCTAGGCCCAACAGCAAAAATTACTCAAAAATGAGTAATTCTGAACATCATAAAATCTCATGGAGGATCCAGATATGCAAACATTTCTGAGTCAAGCCAGTAACCAATGTGGTTGACTGTTGTGCTGGTTGATTTAAATGACACTTTTTTCTCCCTAATTTTTTGGAAAAACAATTATGACAATCTCTGAGTACAAAGAAGGGAAATAGTTTTGTTTTGTTAATTTATTAAATGCCTTCTAAACATGAAGCATTCTACCAGATCCCAAGCAGGAATTGGAAAATAAAAGGAGATGCTGGGTGTCTGTCTTCAAATGAGCTTTCTGTTTATAACCTGAAGCATACCCAAGTCATGCAAGAAGGATGGTGCCTCAGAGTTTCAAGTTTCCAGTTTCCATTATAGGTATAATAAGGCTACTTTAAAAGCAGGGTTATTTAAATTGTTAATTGTGAATTGATTCAGGCATTCATTTACCTTCAGGAATTAGATAGGTTAATTAACTACTGTGACTCATTTTTCAAATTATAACACGAAGACTAATTTTCCTTACCTTCTGCCTCTAAGATATTAATTAATACATTTGAGCATTACACCATTTCCACATCCTATGAAAATTCATACGTGCAACAGGGCAGCGTCTTGCTGGCGGACACTTAGGTAGGATGCTTATCACTATCCTGTGGGAGAGATTTGTCCAAACTCCCCTGAAGTGCAATTCCACAGGACCAGCTCTCTTGAATAAGGCAGACAGGTAGCACGACTCATGCATATGCTAATTGTAATAAATAATGAAAATATTTAGAGACAGTGAGGTTTGAACTTGAACTTTATGAATAAACGTTGATTAGTATGCAGCACAAGCAGTATCCTCAGCTTTTGTTCTTACTGTTAAAAGGCAGTCATTACTAAATGATGCTTTGAAATTTTACAGCTGTTCGCTCATCTCCCTGTTTCTACTTTTCTAGAGCAAAGAAATCGCAGCATCTCTACCTTGAAATATCATCAGAGAGGTCTTCACCCACACCTGGGCTTGCAGATGTGGAAGCACTGATGTACACTGGCCGCAAATGAGTTCTCAGTGGAGAGGATAAGAGGTGGCATCGTCTGCTAACAGGAGCACAGGGCAGAGGGACCATTTTCGACTCTGACAGCGGGATGACGGCTGGTCGCACTGACCACAGATGCCCAACTCAACAAATACCGAAAGTAAACCCTCAGTCATCAGAGATTGACTATTCTCTTCTATTAAGACCATTATCTCACTGCCAGGCCTGAATTTTCATGAGAAATGTAGTGGAAAATTGGTAGAATTCATGAAGATGGGGGCTTCCCAGATGGCATTAGTGGTAAAGAACCTGCAGGAGACAGAGACATGGGTTTTATCCCTGGGTCAGGAAGATCCCCTGGAGGAGGGCATGGCTACCCACTCCTTGCCTGGAGAATCCCATGAAGAGAGGAGCCTGGTGGGCTACAGTCCATGGGGTCGCAAAGAGTCAGACACGACAGAAGCAAATTAGCATGCACAAAGACGGAGGGATGAGAAAAGATCAGGCAGTGAAACACCGCCCTGGGACAGAGCTATTAATTAATGAGGGCTTCACTGAGCAATCTCATGTCTGATAGACCCAAATGATTTTATGTCTGAATTGAAGAGAGAAAGAGAGATGGACATCTCGCAGATGCTCCATGAGGCACTGACTGTGAAGGCGGCACATTCATCTTCCATCCGACCCAGGAGCCGCCGGCAGGAGAGGCAAGAAGGGCTGAAGGCGGGTGTGAAGGTGGGGCTTGGCTTTGCTCATAATGGCAATGAGTAAAGACTCAGGGAGAGGAGGAAAAGGGGCTTTCACAGCCAGGCCAGGCGCAGCTTCATGTAGCCTTTCAATGGTTACTTTTGTGCCATTTCTCCCCTTTCTTCAATCTTTTAAAATCTCATGGGAGCCGCCTCCTAGGTTTTAATTCATTGAACACTTAGTGTCAGAGCGTCTGTGGATACCAGTCACTGCACCCACATTCTTGCTGGTGGAAGTAACAGTCCTGCCTCAGACTATGCAATCAAGGAGTGAAGAGAAGAAAATAAACGACTGAACGCAGGTGCAGGTCCTCGGATCACTGGGTGCAGCTCAGAGCAGAGGAAGAGAAGGCAAGGAGGCGTCCTGATGGAGGTGCTTGACAAAAGCAGGCTTCTGTGGTGTCACTGTGCTCCCTTAATGGAGAAGAGCGCCCCCGTTCCTTGAGCCCACAGAGAGGGTAGCTCTGTGCTGAGCACACTCTCAAAACTCATCAACCCAAGTCTGGGCGGACTGGAAAACACTCCTGCAAAACTGCTCTAATTGCATTTATAAGGACCTTTATTTGTTATTATTTTGAATTTTCTGGCTCCTTTTATTTTAACTTTTAATTTTGTAATGGAGTACAGTGGACTAACAATATTGTATTAGTTTTAGGTGTGTATATGATTTAGTTATATATACACATATAACATTATATATATATATATATGCATGTATTCATTTTCAAATTTGTTTTCTATTTAGGTTGTTCTATAATACTGGACAGAGTTCCCTGTGTTTTACAGCTGCTCCTTTTTGCTTATCCATTCTAAACATAGCAGAGCGTACATGTCCAAACTCCCTAACTAGCTAGAAGGGACCTTTATTCTCAGAGGGACCTCCCTCAGCTCCTCCAATGAACACCATGCTGTCAGCTCAAACTAAAACCAATAGGAAAGCTGACCTCCCTCCCAGAGTTCAAGGTCAACCAACCCATGCTTTCTGCCGAAACCGAGTTTCCACTAAATACAATGCTTCACTGCCTAGATTTAGTTTCCACTAAATACAATGCCTCAGTGCCTAGAACTCAAGCTTTAAGCTCACATAAATCATAAGCTTTATTACCAAGATGACAGAACTTTACACACTGGGACAGTCCACGCTAAGCTGTTTCTATCAGGGACTCCACCTAAATAGCCAAGTGTAGTGAAACGTCACAGGGTCTTTATGCCTGTCCCGCTTGTAATACAGACCAGACGCTTGTACTGACGCCTATACATAAGTCATTCCAGCACTTTATTTCTGGTGGAAAAACCAATAAAATAGTCCCAAATAAAAGTATTTTGTATGGCTACTTTGCCCCTTCTACCCAAGTTGTCCACTTTAATGGTATCTGCACTGGAGTCGTGACAACCACGTGAACGTGAATAGACTACTTGCCAGTAACATCAAACACAGATCAAAAATAACTTACACTCACAATTCATTTGTGTGAGATTATAGTCGCTTCCAAAGATACCTGTTACACATTTGGTTTTATATAATCAGAAAGTAATAGTAAATTAAGATGGAGTGATAAGACATTTACCAAACGAATAACATACAAAATGAAATTCCCAGAGAAACAACATAGGGAGAAGTATCACAAATGGAATAAAATACAACTCGAAAAGACAGAACTCCATTACTGCCTGAGAGGCACTGCTCTCTGAGTGCCGCCTTCCACGGCAGCTTTTCATTCTGACCGAGTGCATGTGGAGCTCCATCTTTCATGCTATTTCTTGTGTAAACCACTTATAGGCTTTTTCCTCCACCAACAGAATAAACTACTTTCATGCCGTGTCTTCACGCGTGCAGATCTTACACAACATAAATTTGGGTGAAGAACTCTTAGTAATAATGACCATGGCTAATAAAAGTAGATGCTGTTAATCAGTGGCCAGTATTTGCCAGGTTCAATCACCACCAGCACTTAAAGTGGAAACTAACTTCCCTCATATATAAGTGAGAAAAATGAAACAACTTGCTTGGACAGATCAGAAATTTGTTCTTAAACCTGGGAGTTCACCATCCCCTCCCTAAACTCTATTGTCAAGACTGCTGTTTTTCCTTTGATCATTTACACCATTAGCCAAGCACTTATGTCAAAGGACTTTTGTTTACTGAAAATACAGCATTTCAAAATAATTGGCATTATCACCTTTATTATTCAACAGATATGTAGATAATAATCAGAGCTTCTCTTCTTGTTGTGAAAGCAAATATGATACCTTCCATTGATAGAATTCTGGCAAAAAGGAAAAAAACAATGTGATGTCTCATTTTGCCAGTGCAACTTTTGAAATCGATTAATGTAGCATTTTCCTTAAACCTTCAAAAAAATATTGACACTATAAATAGTGTCAATCTTACTTGTAGAACTTGTAGAATTATCTAACTTATAGAACTAATCTGTGAAGATCATGTTTGGAGCAAGTGAGCTTCCCAAAGGCAGAGCTCTTACTTTTTCTATGTGTTTTGATTCTAAAAATAAAGCAAACCCTAGCACATGTTGGCTGCTCAATGTTGAATGAATGAGTGAATGAATGAAAAAGCAATGGAGAAATCAAGAAATCACCTCAAATGAAATAAAAATCAATGTATAAATAAGACAAAGATCCACTGCAAACCATTTAAATATTATACTAAAATATAAACAAGAGATTTAAGAAACCAATCCTATAGTATTTCAAGATCAAAACTAGTAAAGCCTTAATGAGATTAACAAATTATTTGTCTCCTTTCTTGGGTACTCTTTGGAGATGTTGAAAAATGTATTGATAAAATAATGAATATTATTATAAATATATTTTGTCCCTTCTGGGATCATTGGTAAACCTAAAGGAATGCTTCGGGGGAAAGGAGGATAGTTTTCAATCAACCTGTAAATTTCCGGACACCACCTGTGTCAACACTGTATTAGGAATGGAAAAAGGTGTAAGTCACCACCTGGGCCTCTTAGAACATGTACTCTTTTTGGTAAAACAAGCCAAATGCAGATGAAAATATTTTCAGCAATAAAAAGGTAACTTAGTGAATATGGGAACTGAGTCGGGTGGGAAAAGGAGCCGTGGTGACTTTCATGTAAATGTGAACATTCCAAATGGACTGGGTTTTGGCCATTGGAAAGCTATTAACACTTGCCAACATTCTATAATGGAACTTTCATGTTTGACTTTGGCTTGGACTCTTTTCTTCATTGTTTTCTTTTTCTTTTGCCATTTGTAGAACTTCTAATACAAGTGCAGTCTTAATGATTTTAATCTTGTGAACTATGTTCGGTTAATGTTTCATGAGCTGCCTGATGTGACAGATACCTTGAGAAAAAAGCTTCCTGGAAAGGGTAGGGAGCGTCTACCTGTAACCAGTATAGCAGGCAACAACGTGGAAGCCATGCACAGCACAGAGAATGTAGGGCGCTGCTGCGTGGAAGAAGGACAGCCGCCTACAAAGCCACATCTGGCAGGTGCTGTCTCTTATACACATCTTTCTAAACATGAAGCATTCTACCAGATCCCAAGCAGGAATTGGAAAATAAAAGGAGATGCTGGGTGTCTGTCTTCAAATGAGCTTTCTGTTTATAACCTGAAGCATACCCAAGTCATGCAAGAAGGATGGTGCCTCAGAGTTTCAAGTTTCCAGTTTCCATTATAGGTATAATAAGGCTACTTTAAAAGCAGGGTTATTTAAATTGTTAATTGTGAATTGATTCAGGCATTCATTTACCTTCAGGAATTAGATAGGTTAATTAACTACTGTGACTCATTTTTCAAATTATAACACGAAGACTAATTTTCCTTACCTTCTGCCTCTAAGATATTAATTAATACATTTGAGCATTACACCATTTCCACATCCTATGAAAATTCATACGTGCAACAGGGCAGCGTCTTGCTGGCGGACACTTAGGTAGGATGCTTATCACTATCCTGTGGGAGAGATGTGGCTACCTGGTACTATCTTGTGCTTTAACTAATAGATTATTATTTCTTTCTTTCCATAACCTTGTGAAGCAGAAATTAATAGTTACATTTTACATCAGTCATAACTGTATTTCAAAAATGTTCAGTAAGTTTCTCAAAGTAGCATAGCTCCAAGTGCAAAGGTTTTTCTGTTTTGCTTCAAGTCTCACCAAAAATGTACTGACAGCATCGGAGAGGACTCTAAAGGTGGTGGAAGCCAGGGTTTGTGGGAAACACTCCCCGTGGAGGTGAAAGTAAGCAGAGGCCCCTTTCCTTTGTGCTCAGATGGTTTTACAGGGGACCTTAGCACTGTTCTCTGGGAATCCAGGATTAGAGTCACCTTAAGAGAGGTGATGTTCATTTGTCATCCTAGGGTTAAATATCAACTCATTAAGTTGTAAGGGTGTGGGGACTGAGTCAACAATCAATCATCATGCTGAGCACTACATTACCAGTCTGCTTTCCTGGGCAGGAGCATTCTTACCGTGACCTTGAGAAGAGATGGAGAAGGCAACTTTCTACATATGGTGATCCCAGGGATTAGGAAACAGTCTCCCTAATCAAAAATATCTCATGTATGGCCTATTACTTGTGCTAGCATTTTTATTATTAAAAACTGACTCCCAAGTCTTGGAAATTAATCACTTGTTAAAATATATACATTGGGGAATGTAAACAAAAAACTCAAGAACTCTTGGTTGTTTTCAAGTATGTCCATGATTCTTTCCTGACAGTGAACACTGACATTTTAGAACAAAAGAGAGAAAGAAGCTACACACACAAAGGGAAGAAACAAAGATTTTCCATCTAACCCTTCATCTCTGCAGGTCCAAATTATTGCCACCTGTTGAGTCTAGGGAAAACGAGCTGCCTGTTTTCATAAAGAATTCCCCATATCTCAGTTAGAAGGAGCTTTAATATTACCTATGTCCCAGAGTTATTTAGGCACAGATTCTATCTAAGCTTCTAGAACAGAAGATTCTATTTTTAATCTCTGTCTACCCCAGGCCTTGAGCTTAAATCTAAAATGTCTCTAGAAAGTAGCAGCTGAATAAATGATACAATTGGAAATGAGGGCATGGAAGGTACTGAAGATGTGATTCCTGTATGTGGAGCCAACTGAAATTCACGAAGCCTCCACCATACCTCCCAGCCAGCTAGCTGTTTCCTGGGTGCACCACAGGGAACTTCAAAAGCTAAAGAAGAGAAAGCTGTTCTCCTTGAAACATACCCTTCTTGTGAATCAGCAGGGAGGATGAGGATGCAACTCATTTGACAAGGATGAGCCTAGCGTGAAGATGACACTCGTGGCATGCATGTAGAATGCTTCAGTTTCTTTACCCATTAGGGAGAAAATGAGTCTGTGCAGTGTTTATATAATCTGACATTGATTTACAAGTTCTATTTTTTCCCATCAAATATGAATCATGTTCTACTATATATGGTGCTGTTAAAAAAAAAAAGGCATTAACTGTAGCCACCTGGTCATTTCAAGTAGTAAACTCTAAGGCTGCATTTCCTACTAAAACTAGCCTTTTTGAACTTGGTGTTTATCTTTATTTAATAATAAAATATTATTATTCAAGTGGATAAGTCTTTGATTGAATCATTTATTGTGGAAAAGATCAGTGGAAAGGGACTCAGGCCATTCCCAAAGGAAATTAACAGATCTGAATATGGATGCTAAAGCTTTCACCCACTCCTTTTATTTTGGATTCTTATTTACTCAGCATAATGCCATCTTTTTGCTCATAATCGCTTCAATCAGCACTCTTTGCAGCTTCAAGGTCAAGACCGCCTGCTGAGACCGCCTTGCAATTCAATAAGCAGCCAAAAGGGGGGTGGGTGCATAGAATTAACTACACAGATTGCATTTTCTGTGTTTCCATTTAACCAGTTCAGTTCAATTCAGTCGCTTAGTCTCAATCAGGTCTGACTCTTTGTGACCCCATGGACTGCAGCACACCAGGCTTCCCTGTATCACCAACTCCCAGAGCCTACTCAAACTCATGTCCATCGCACTGGTGATGCCATCCAACCATCTCAACCATCTCAACCACTGCCGTCCCCTTTTCCTCCCACCTTCAATCTTTCCCAGCATCAGGGTCTTTTCCAATGAGTCGATTCTTCACATCAGGTGGCCAAAGTATTGGAGTTTCAGCTTCAGCATCAGTCCTTCCAATGAATATTCAGGACTGATTTCCTTTAGGATGGACCGGTTGGATCTCCTTGCAGTCCAAGGGACTCTCAAGAGTCTTTTCCAACACCACAGTTCAAAAGCATCAATTCTTCGGCACTCAGCTTTCTTTATAGTTCAACTCTCACAGCCATACATGACCACTGAAAGAACCATGGCTTTGACGAGATGGACATTTCCTCCTAAACAACTCAAACCCAGAAAAGTTTTCTCAGGAACAAAAATAAATAGTATTTACTCATGAGTAGTCCAGACTCCAAAGACTTATTACTAATGATAACAATAACTATAACAATGTCATAATTCACAATATCTCAGGGATAACATAATGAATCCCCCAGGCAAATGCACTGACTGATAGGTTTTCTGATTTGTAGGACAATTCATACTAGCCTTTAAAAAGCGTCTAAGAAATAAGCCAACTCATTGATTTTATCTAGCTTGGTATTTCCCAAATTGACACAAGTTCATTTGGAAAATTATAAAACTTAGCAATTGCAATCAGTCCTATGGCATTTTTTTTAAAAGTTACATGGATACTTAGGATTTCCCATGCATACCTAGGACATAAATTTTATTATAGAATGGCAATGTTTGCAATCATATATATATACACACACATATATAGTAAATATATGACTACCATTATATATATATGATTATGATATATATGTGCATATGATTCTATCACCAGCATATTAAATTTTAATCACCATATTATAATCATCACTTACAACAATCATTCCTTCTGAGAAGAAGAGTATAACAAATCATTACACAAAAACTTTTCAGCTACATATTTTGATAATTTCACTTGTCATTGCATTTGATGAGGACTAAACAGACAATCAAAGGTTGTGGGAATTAAAAGACAAACAATGGTTAATATGCCAGTTTTTTTCCTTGGCAAGGCATTGTCTAGTCAAGGCACACATATGCAGACATGATTATCCTTACATATATTAATTCCTTTTGCTTTTGCAAAGCATTTGATTCAACCGATAACATACAAGTGCAGTCAGCAAAAAAGTCTCATTATGGGCCATTTGATAGGTAAATAGATAATATATCACACATATATATCAGCTTTGTGCAAATACATTTAAAATAGATTAATACATGACAGAATAATACTAAAACTCACTGGAAATTAGAAAGCGTGTGCTTCTTTAAAGAGACTACTTGTTGAGTATAAAAATTACACAATAATTTTTCTCAAGACCCATATTAAGTATGTTGCCTAATGATTTGTCAGTAGAAGAACAAGATTTGTTTGAAGAGCATTTTTGTTATGATGATTGGCTAAATTGGCCAATCACAAGCTAAACTCTACGCTTTTGCACCAAATCTTAATTCAGCCAGAGTGATAGAATTCCTAGTTGATTTCTGAAGGTTGCCCTCTGCTGTCTTCTGGAATGTAAATCTAAGGTCCCCACCTATATAAAATTAATTCACGCTTAAACTAATACCGGGTTTGTGCATGAACCATTTCTTTAGTATCTCAAAGAGCACTCTAAGAGAATTACTTGACAGAAGCAATTTATGACAACAGATCTTCTTGCCTACTCACTTCTGAAGAGTGACTCTAACTTCACGTTAAAACAGCAAAATGGAAAAAAAAAAAATCTCTTTAAAAAAATGTTAATTTTAGATCAATTTCGGATTGACAGAAAGTTTGTCAGAGATTCCCCCACCCTGATGCCTTATACTCTGTATATACTGTGCTCAGTAGCCTCAGTTGTGCCCCACTCTGTGACCCCATGGACTGCAGCCCGCCAGGCTCCTCTGTCTGTGGGGCTCTCCAGCCAAGAATACTGGAGTAGGCTGCCATGCCCTCCTCCAGGGGATCTTCCCGCCCCAGGGATCGAACCCACGTCTCTTAGGTCTCCTGTATTGGCAGGCAGGCTCTTTACCACTAGCGCCACCTGGAGTTTCCCCCTAATATTAATTATCTGAAATGAGTATGGGAATTTTGACATGGTTAGTAGACCAGTATTATAACCTTTTTATCGCTAGAGCCCACAGTTTATTCAGATAAGCTTTTTATTTAATGTTCTTTTTTTTCTGTTCACAGATTCATCTAAGTTGCCGTATCACATTTAGCGTTATGTTTTCTTAGGGGTCTCTTGCCTCTGACAGTTATCAGGATTTCCTTGTTTTTCACGAGCTTGAGACTTTTGAGGAGTGCTTGCTCGGGTATTTCGTGCAATATCTCTCTACTAGGATTTTTGACAGTTTCTGTGACATATAAGTTGCATATCCTCTGACCTACTAATGTAAACTGCATGGCATCAGTTTTAGTGTATTCACAGATCTGCACAATCACAGGGCTTCCCTGGTGCCTCAGACAGTAAAACTTCTGCCCACAGTGTGGGAGACCCAGGTTCAATCCCTAGGTCGGGAAGATCTCCTCAAGAAGGAAATGGCAACCCTCCAGTATTCTTGCCTGGAAAATCCCATGCACGAAGGAGCCTGGTGGGGTCCATGGGGTACAATCAGAGTCAACTTTAAATTATTTTCATCAACTCCAAAGAGACCACATTCCCTCTACTATCAGTCCTGTGTCCTCTCCCCATGAACAGCTATCACCCTCACCTTTCAGACCCCAAGCAACCACTAATCTACTTTCTACTTTCTGTAGATTTCCCTGTTCTGGACATTTCATATGAGTGAAAATACATGACATATGGTCTTATTCCGTGACTGCCTTATTTTGCTTAGCCTAGTATTTTCAGTATCTGTTAATGTTGTTAACATGTATCAGTATCTCATTCCTTTTTATGACTGAATAATGTTTGCATGGATACAACACACATTGATCCATTCATCCATTGATGAGCTACTGGGTCATTTTCCCTTTGGGGCTATTATGAATGATGTTCTTTTTATACAGTGATGTTCAAATTAAACATTTGTAGTACAAGTATTTGTGTGTATATTTGTTTTTACTTCTCTTAGGTGTGTATCTGGAGAAGGCAATGGCACCCCACTCCAGTACTCTTGCCTGGAAAATCCCATGGATGCAGGAGCCTGGTAGGCTGCAGTCCATGAGGTCTCTAGGAGTCGGACACGACTGAGCGACTTCACTTTCACTTTTCACTTTCATGCACTGGAGAAGGAAATGGCAACCCACTTCAGTGTTCTTGCCTGGAGAATCCCAGGGATGGGGGAGCCTGGTGGGCTGCCGTTTCTGGGGTCACACAGAGTCGGACACGACTGAAGTGACTTAGCAGGTGTGTATCTAGGAGCAGCATTTCTGGGTAATAAGGTAATGCCACGTTTAATTATCTCAAGAATTACTGCTTAATTAAAGAATTGCCAAACTGTTTTCTGACATGCTGCACCTTATTACATGCCTGCTGGCAGTTTATGAGAGTACCGGTTCCTCCACATTCTTGCTAACACTTATTACTAACTTACTTTTTGATCCTAGCCATCCTAGCGGGTGTGCAGTGGTATTTCCCTGTGGGTGTGGTTTGCATTTCCCTGATGAATAATGATGTCAAGCATGTTTTCATGTGCTTATTGGCCATTTAATTGTTTACCCTCCTTGGAGAAAGATTTATTAAGATCCTTCCTCTATTTTTCAGCATGGTTATTTATCTTTTTATTATTAAAAGATAAGCATGATTTCCATAAAATGAACACAAAACTCTTATCAGGTATATAATTTGAAAATATTTCCTCCCATTCTGTGAATGGTCCTTCTGCTTACTGGATGGTACCCATAGAAGCACAAGTTTTTAGTTTTGATGAACCAGTCTATCTTTGTGTGTGTGTATGTGTGTGTGTGTGTGTGTGTGTGTGTGTGGCTTGTGCTTTTGGTAAAAACATCCTTCTTTTCTCATTGACTGTTGTCAGCCATTTACTCTCCCTTTCAATCAATAACTATTGCAAGCCCTGAAGCCTTGATCACTTTCCTGTATCTTTCGATTCCTTTACCCCCACCCCACCTCCTCTGCAGATGGTATGTCTGATCCGGTCTGGAGCACTATCAACCTTGTCCATAACCTGGAAGTTAAATCATCATCTCAGAAGTCACCTGATGCCTAAATTCCCCCTGCTCCTCCTCCCTTGAACCGACACTGCCAGGGAATGAAAGTAGCCATCATCCACCTGCCTAATCAAGAACTGTGCTGACTACTTAAAAAAAATAGCTTTATCAACCTAACGCACTTGGAAATCCCCCCTTTAAACATGTACACTTACTGAGCATATTTACAGAGAAGGGCAACTGTCACCAAAATCCAATTTTAGAGCAGTTTCAACTGACCCTAAGGAAAGCGGGTACCCATTAGATATCATTCTCCATTCTTCTCTACCTCTTCCCCCTCCCCAGGAGACCATCAACCTATTTTATTCCCCTGTAGACACACAGACCCTCTCTCTCAACATTTAATCTGCCACTAAGATCTAACTTACATGCCTCCTCAGCACATCTCAAATCTATCTACTTTCTTAGTTCAGATTTTCTGTTGTTCTTAGCTATATTGCTGCAATTTTCTCCTAACAGGGCATGCTATAAATTTTTCCTTTCCAGCCTATTGCTGCCAGAAAAATTCTTGCAATAGTAAATACAGTCATGCCAGTCACTCATTGAAAATGTTTGAGATGCCCCACCCTGCCTTCAGAATAAAGGCAAATACCTTCTCATGGCACGAAATGCCCTTCATGGCCATTCCCAGCCACCTCGCCACCTTCGTGACTCACCCCAACCCCACCGCATGACATCAGATCGCAGCTGCCTTCAACCTCTAGCAGTATCCTCCACCCAGTGTATCTCTCCTTTCTAAGAGCCTTCACACTGCTAATTCTCTTGCTAAAGAAAGCTTCCCTGGAGTCTACATCATGAAACTGCTGATCCTCCCAACCTCAGCCTGGCATTAACGGATCACTGATGGTATCCTCTGCTCCCCCAAGTTAATGTTCCTAAGATTGGTATAACATGCATTCTGGGTATTTATCTATCTACACCTTTTGCTATGAAATCTCCTTGAAGGAAGACTGTTCTCCTGTATTTGCCATGGCAAGAAAAAATACTTTCACTTAGCATCCATTTAATAAATAGCTGTTGACCAAAATGTATGAATGGACGTTAATAACAGGTTATGACTGTGATCCCAGAGATAGTCTCTAGGCTACTTTACCACTTTTCCAGACAATCCTTCTCGGCAACTATATGTTGAAAGAGATATGGTATTAAGTGCACGGTAGGTGTATAATTGTGAATTTACATACCTATGAAAGCAAACTGGGAAGGCTGACATTTCAGGCTCTGTGGATTCAGGGTTTAATCCTGAAAGCAGCTTGATCCTATTACACACTGCAAACACCCAGGTGCAATGAAGAAAGGAAGCGGAGTTTGGGAGGGGCACCCATGAATCAGTCTCTGCTTTACACCCGTGCTTATGGTAAGGGCAGGATTTGGTGTCTGGAGAGGAGAATGGAGGAAATGACATAGGTGGATGTTTGAAAAGAAAACGGGAATGCTAGCTAGCATTGTCAAGTGAAATTTTATGAATAGCAGTAATGAAGAATTAATATTTGTCTAAATTATATACTCACTCAAAATCCAACCACACTGATCCTTCGATTTCTACTTTTTTTAAGCTCACTGAATTGAAGGATTAGTGCCAACGCATATAATTCCCCAAATTCACAGAGATTAAGCCTATTTTGCATAAGTTTTCTCGACACTACCTTTTTTAAAGGTATCATCTCAAGCAATGATGGCTTAGCTTGTTTTCAATATGCTATCAAAGAAGATTAGGAGGTATGTGTTGGATCAAATGTTTAAATACAGAGGTCTAAAGACTTTTTAAAAAATGTATTAAATTATTATTTATTGTAAACACAATACATCTCAGAAAGAGTTTTTATCTGAAGGAGAAGAGAGACAGAGAGAAACAACTTTCAGAGTGAGGAGATGGAAAAATAAACACATGCGTAAAATACGCGTAGAGGGCGCCAAGCATTAAAGAGTGTTGAGGAAAAAGATGAAATAAGATGACGGAGCTTCTGAAGAGGAGAGAACTACATTTATGGCACAGGGTGTGCAGAGCGATTTTCTTGGGCACGGTGGCTTCTGACTGGACACCTGGAGAGAAGGAGGGATGAACTTTGTGCTGGGGGAGAAAGGGCAGCCAGCAGAGCACGGATGCGGAGGCGCGAGGAGGCTGCGGCGCAGACACATAAGAACTCCGGCGGGCTTCAGCAGAGGGAGTGAGGCGGGCGAGCGTGAGCGCGGAGCGGTGTCCGCAACGCAGAGGACTTGGGGTGTCCACAACCACTATCGGGACTGTAAGCATGACGCTGAATGAGACAGAAAATTGGCGGTGCGTCTTGCACAAAGGAATAACTTGACCTGACTTGTCCTAGGTTTTTTTAATTTTCTTTTTTTTCAAAGAATCACTGTAGCTATTAAGTAGATGACAAACTGTGATTCAGGTAGAGGGATTACCTTAGTCCCATTAGGCTGCCATAACAAGATATCAAAAGATATTAAAGAGCAGAAGTATTACTTTGCCAACAAAGGTCCATCTAGTCAAGGCTATGTTTTTTCCAGTAGTTCAGCTATGGATGTGAGAGTTGGACTGTGAAGAAAGCTGAGTGCTGAAGAATTGATGCTTTTGAACTGTGGTATTAGAAAAGACTCTTGAGAGTCCCTTGGACTGCAAGGAGATCCAACCAGTCCATCCTAAAGGAAATCAGTCCTGAAAATTCATTGGAAGGACTGATGCTGAAGCTAAAACTCCAATACTTTGGCCACCTGATGCGAAGAACTGACTCATTGGAAAAGACCCTGATGCTGGGAAAGATTGAAGGTGGGAGGAGAAGGGGACAACAGAGGATGAGATGGTTTGGATGGCATCACCAACTCAATGGACATGAGTTTGGGTAAACTCCGGGAGTTGGTGATGGACAGGGAGGCCTGGTGTGCTGCAGTCCATGGGGTCACAAAGAGTCGGACACAACTGAGTGACCAAACTGAACTGAGCAAGATAGCACTGACTGGGCAGCTTATCAATAATAAAAATTATTTCTCACAGTTTTGGAGGCTGGGAATTCAAGGTCAAGACGCTTACAGATTTCTTGTCCAGTGAGGACTTTCCTCTTGTTTCCTAGATGGAGTCTTCTCACAGGTCCTTACAGGGAGGAAGGGGCAAGGTTGTTCTCTCCATTAATCCTTCATGACATAATTATCTACCAAAGTCCTACCTCCCAACATCATCATCGAGAGGATTAGCATTTCTACCTGTGAATTTTGCAGAGACACAAACATTCAGATCATGGCATGGGTATGTGGAAAAATTTAAAGTAAGAAGACAAGTTAATAAGCTATAGTGACAACTAGTAAAAAATGACAGTTTCGAAGAAGATGGCATAGAGGTAGGGAGACTATGGATATATTGTAACATGAGAAGCAACAAGACATGATATTTAGTAAAAGACTGGAGAAATACAGAAATCAAGAATGGCTCCAAGTGTCTAGAACTAAGACCTGAAATTGCTTTTTACTGACTTGAGAAAAACCACAGGGAGGAAGGGTTCAGAGATGTTGGGGTGCAGGTGCTTGGTGCCATGCAGATGCCATCACATTAGGACTTAGGGTTGCTCTAAGAGGTCTCAAGTCTGATCCCAGAGGCTTGAGAATTTCAGAGTTTAGGAAGATAGAAAAAGCTAGTACATGTGAGGGAGACCAAGAAGCCAGAGACATGAAGGGGAACCAAGGGAGACCATGACCTCTCAGTCAAGTCAGAACAGAGGGGACCACCATAAACACGGCCATATGGTTCTCAGAGACCACATGAAAGGTAAATGGCAAATGACCCTTGGGTTAGACCATGTTTGGGCCACTGGTGAAGTGTGGTAAACCTCACAGTTAAAGGTTCCGTGTTTACCATCACGAAAAATAGCATCATCATTTATCAGGTTTATGTGGATAATCAACTGTATATATAAATTGAGCAAGTTCTTCATTTCTTCTGACCTCAGCTGTTTCATCCCCAACATGGGGAGAAAAATGATATTGAAAAGTGTTTTGAGGATTACTTCAAAAATGTAACAAATACTAAGAACAGTGAGTGAGAGATATATTCTCAATGAATGGTGGTTATCTATTTTCTGCTGCTGAGATTATAGTATTTCCCTTAAAATCACTAGAGTCCTCATCCAACATCAATATATATCCAAGACTTCAGTAATCAGTTATTTACCCCACTCCCATGAAAATCAACAGATCAGAACATGCAACTGGATTCTAGAACATCAGTACTGACATCATATACACAGTCTTGTAACATTCAATAACTGCTGACTATTTTAGTGAAAAGCATAACTCACATCTATTTTTATCTCATACTCTTATTCCTGCAAATTTTAGCAACAATTTTGCAGAACTATTTCTGGGATTTTCACATAAGCAACACTCTCCTTGATATCTCTTATTGGGGAGCTTGGCAGGATATTTACTTTGGATAAAAATGTGTGCATTTCTCAAATTCAATTCATGAATAATAAAGGCTTATCATTTTTTCTATCAAAATTAATATTTTATACAATAAATATGTACAACACAATCGATGTATCTGATAAGCATGTTACTTTGTATTTTTTTTTGGAGTAATTTTAAATATGCAAATCCTTTAGGAAAAAAGAAATGGAATCAAAAAGTATTTTTTTCTTGATTTAAAGTTTCCTT